>VYZQ01027000.1:8484-20579 GCA_013400655.1 Mystacornis crossleyi | reverse complement strand
AATTCACTTTTTCTGAAGAATGTTAAGATATAGAATGGTTTGGGTTGGAAGGGATCTTTGAGATCATCTTGTTCACCCCTTGCCATGAGCAGGGACACCTTCTGCTGTGCCAGGTTGCTCCGAGCCCCGTCTAACCTTGGACACTTCCAGGGATGGGGCAGCCACAGCTTCCCTGGGCACCCTGTGCCAGGAACTCAGCACCCGCACAGGGAAGGATTTTTATCTCATATCTAATCCAAACCCACACCCTTTCGGTTTGAAGCCGTTCCCTCCTGTCCTGTCACTCCAAGCCCTGGTCCAAAGCCCCTCTCTGTCTGTTCTGTCAGCTCTGTCTGGGCGCTGGAAGGCCGCAGTGAGGCCTTTCTGGAGCCTTCTGTTCTCCCGGCTGAACATGGCCAGTTCAGCTTGGTGCTGTCAGCGGCCTTGCTTGAGCCCCGTGCCCCTGTCGCCGACAGAGGTGGGCAGGGTGCCGGCGGCGGCTGCCAGCGGCTGAGCCCGAGCGCAGGCGAGCCCCGGCGGGCAGGAGCGCCCGGGCTGTGTGGGCACGGCGTGGGCACGGCGTGGGCAGCGGGCCCGGGGCAGGGCCCGTCCCTCCGGGCTGGGCCCTGGGGAGCCGCGCCCCGCTCTGCGCCCTGCCGGAGCGCCCTTGCTGGCTGCGGGTCCTTTGTGCGGCCCTCCGGGGCTCTCCGGGCCCCTCTCCTGGCTCGGGCCGTGCGCTGCGCCCTGGCACCATCAGCTGCAGTTTGAAATGCTCCTCGGTGAGCCGCGAGCAAAGCGGTTCGGGCACAGTGCTCGCTCGGAGGTGGACTGACTGCTAAATGAAGTCATCTGAGAACGCACTGAATGGGAGGCGTGAGGTGGATCTGCTGTTTCTGGGCGGAGGTGAATGGAGAAAAGACCCCAAGCTGGCACTTTTTTGCTTAAACCTCTTTTAATATTGGTTGAGATCCTTCAGGCCCTGCTTGTGTGTGCAGATCATGCATGGGTAATGGCTGAGACACTTCTCTCTATGCTTGTAAGTTCAGCTGTGTTTTAATGAAGAATTGTGCCTGTATCATACAATGTTTTTATTACCACCACGGAATTTCTCGACGTGTTGTTCTGTGCACTGCTGCTGAAGCAGGAGCAAGAGTGGCATCAGTGGGATTAGAAAGCAAACACCTCCTCTCAGTTTATTGAGGCATTTTGCAAAAGCAGAGTTTTGAAATTATTAAGAATTATTGCTAAGAGCTATGAATGCTTTTATCTAATTAAAATAGTATACTGTTTCCTAATCAATTATTCTTGTGCAATATTGATCATAATATTTATTAAAATATTAGTGTTCATGGGAATATGACACTTATCACTGACCCTCTGAAAGAATTACACAGTTCATAGCGAATGTGCAGTCTTGCCTCTCTGCTGGCCGGAGCATTTTCTCCTGTTTTCTGTAGTGTGCTACATTGTTACATAATGCAGCTGGCAGGTTGTTTAATTCTAGCTTCAAACTAGTCAAATGTGTTCTTATGTAAAGCCTAAGCCCAGAAAGCACTTGTAAATTCGGTTTGTACAGGTTTTGTGTCAGCCTTACCTTTGGCTAGCATTTAGATAGAGGTATTTTATTAATTTAGGTATTTGTTTTAAGAAAACATCAAGTATGTTGGAAATATTCAAAATAAATATAAACTAAAAAATGGGGTTTTTTAAAGATTTGACTTGATATTTACATTCTCCTTATCAGTCTTAAAGTGGAGATGTGTAGTTAGTATATAGCACTTGGCATGGCAGTTTTTAATGAAAAGGATGGTGTTTTTGGAAACGGTTGAGATATCTGGAAGCAGAAATCCTCTGAAAAGCATCAAGAACTTCAGTATCTTCATTATTCCTCTATGGCCAGGCTGCAGAAGTAGTTCTTCTGGGAGCAGTAAAATGCTCTCAGGGATCGCTCGTGTGTGACTTCTACCTCACGCTTGCAGGTCTGAAGATAACTTTTTGCTAATGGCAGCAGAACAAACACTGAAGCGAGTTGTTTCCCTGTCTGGCAGATGCAGCAGCAGGAGCTTGCCCAGATGAGGCAGAGGGATGCCAACCTGACGGCCCTGGCAGCCATCGGCCCCCGCAAGAAACGGAAGCTGGAGGCTCCTGGCCTGCTCGCCGTGGGAGGAGAGGTATGTGTGTACCCAGGGCAGGGGAATCAGCCCTGCAGAACCTCGTGGGGACAGCTGGAGCTGCTCCTGCTGATGCTGTCAGGGGAGGGAGTCGTGTGGAAATGCACGTCAGGGCCGGGAGTCCCGCTGCTCTTGCCACAGTTCAAAGGGCATCTCCTCTTAGTTGTGTTGTAAAGTGTGAACTTTCAGCAGATTATGAAAGAGTATTTTTAAAATAGTTAAATGCGGAGTGTAGATCTTAAACTGTCCACTGTCTTTATACCCGTGTTCTCCTCTGCATAATCTGAAAAAACCCCCAAAGAGTAGGGAATGAGAAAGTATCTGAAGAACCGTGACTGTAGCCTTGCTTACAGTTTGAACCAAGAGCTGGTGGTGATACCAGGGTGGCTTTGTGGCAAACACGTGTCCAAACTTCTTCCAGAACGTCCAGGTGTCCCCCACCACTGCAAAGATGAGTTTATAATCATACTAAATTGGAATTTCAGCCAGAATGCTGTGCTCTAGTAGAATCAGATTCGTTAGCATGATTCTCCTGTTGTTTTCAGTGGACAGGGAGCTGTGCTACACGCTGAATGCCCGCCTGTCCAGAGCCTGGTCTGTGTTAAGCCAGCTGGAGCTCAGGGGACGTGGCTGCAGTGCTGTGGGGGGCTGGGGCAGGCCCTCTGCTGTCTGGTGCAGATGCACTTGGGCTGCTTTTCCTGCTGCCGAGCCTGCCCACAGAGTGCAGTCAGAGCCCTTCTCCCCATTACACGCCTCTTCTGAGGAAAATGCGAGCGTTTGGTTTTGAATAACTAAACTAACAGTTTTGGCTCAGGCATTTGACTGTCTAAATGCCAGGCATTTCCAAAGGCCTTTTTGTTTCCCGTTTTGGATAGCTTTTATCTGACTTCTCTCTCTCTTTTTCGTGTGCTAAGATTAGTGCTGGGGAATTAGCTGAGCTAGGAACAGAAGTGGATCTTGTTTATACCCTAAAATTGACTTCAGATACAGGAGGTGCTCCCGTTTCTGGCAAAATCTGTTTCAGACTGAGGGAGTTTCCCGGGGTTTGTGTTGTCCTGTTATTCCCTTCCTTTCAGTTTCCCTCCTTTACCTTCCATTCAGTAAGGAATTCTGCTCTCCTGCACGTGAACCTGTAACACATCTCTCAGCAACAGGCCCAAAGAAGCTTTCGTTAGAAGCTCAGCTGGGTGGTCACAGCTTTGGCTTTCCCTCATTTAAAAATAATCTGAACCTTCTAATAATACACAGATCCCTTCAGATTTTAACACTTCACCAAAGGAATATTTTCTCCTAAGGAATTTAATTTTTATTGTCCACCGTCCCTTTAAAAGAATTATTCTTTTGTAAGCTTTAATAATTTGATGAGCAAAATTGTGGTCACCTTCAGTGAGTGAAACAGTTTAATCAGAGCTCTCTATCTGAATGGGTTATGATGAACAGCCTCCCTCTCTCTCCAGAAGCTCCTTATTCTCTTGGTACAGTGCTTCAAGGAAAAAGAAAGGTCTAGGGCAAATTCCAAAGGCTTCTGGACATTTTTGCTTCCTTCTGCTGCTCCCCTAGCCCGAATTTTGCTGAACTCTATTGTTCAACTGGCAAACTATCCTTGAAGTTTTGCCGATCCATGGATTTCCTGGAGCCATGACTTGTGTGCCAGTTCAGATGGAGTTGTTCCCATCCCTCTTCTCCGAGCTCCTAACCATCCTGGCCAGCTCACAGCCACGGCTGGCTGGAAGCTGATTGCAAGGTCTTGGAAGCTGTATCTGCATTATTCAATGTGTTTTGTGGGGAATAGGACCTAAAGTACTGCAGAAGCTGTGTCACACAGCTTGGCTCCTAGAAACTCCCTTTCTGTTACTCTCCTCAGCTTATTAGGGCTGCTGTGCAGAAACAAACTCGACTCCTCCAAAATGTTTCACTGTGGAAAGGTTCTGGAATTTTGTATTATTTCTCTAAGACCGTGTGATCTCTCTTCTTTGTGTTTCTGGAGATTATAGACATCCTTCTGATTCTGGGTTCTGTAGTACCGACACGTCCTTAGCCCAATTCCACCTTAAAATATCTGACCTCCTCTATGGTCTATGACACTCTAATTTCTCCCAGCAATTTCTAAGCTGCTTAAAGCCCTTGCTGCTGATAATCTCTGCTTGCAAGGTCTGACTTGGCCAGAGCTTTCTTGGCCTGCCCTTTTTTTTTGGTCAAAATACCCCATTTTTGCACTGAAGTTGCTGGTATCCTCACTAATCTTTTTTGACTTAAATGTCTGCTTTTGTTGCAGCTGGGACCCTGCAAGTTTGCTGATCCAAAAAGATGTCATTTCCAAATCATCCCTCCCTGGCATGTTCCTTTTTTTTTTTCCCTTTTCTGAACTAACTCTAGTTTGATATTTTACTCAGTTGCATTGGCCATTTTTCAGTGAGCAGTGCTGGATTTCAGTCCAGCTTCTTGGTTTAACGGGAATACTAACAGTTTATTTTTGGAAATTGGATCTGTTTAATTATAGCCATTTCATCCGAGCAGGAGGTTAGTTTAAGGACTAGTGATGGATATTCTACCTAAGACAAGAAGTTGATGGAAAAGATTAGTATTTCTGTATTCCAGTACTGTTTGTTGTATAGAGAGAAATAGCTCTTCTACAGCTTTTGTAAATGTGAAAAAACTTGTGTTAATAACTGTATTTTCTGCCAGCACTTTGTTCAAGAGTATTTTCTTTAAACTTGTTCTCTGTCTCACATTGCCAGAGCTCATTTGGACTTCTTTGCTTGTTTTCAAGCCATAGCTAAATAAAACTCTTTTTTTGGATGGCAGGATTATTATAAGTTATCAAGACCAGGCCCATCAATTGTCTTTCCTGTACTAGTACAGCTAATGTTTTTAAAAATACTTTTACCTGGGGACATGGAAAATCAGCAGTTTTGGAGCGAGGTTATTTTTACCTGGTTTTTTTTTTTTTGTTATTTTTTTTAATTTGCTTGTACATGCAGCCATATAAAAATGGGGAAAATATTTTGTAAACCAGTGGCTGAGCAGGGGCTCGGTGTCCCCAAATCCCACTGCCACCAGTATGAAGTGGCCTGGGCTAATGTCACTGTGACCCCTATCCCAATCCCTGCCTTCCTGCCCTCCCCTTTGCTTGCACCCTGGCCTGAGCCATCTCCATTGGATAAATAGCATAAAATGAGTAAAAAGTGAAGAGTTCCTGCTTAGCTTGTTGAAGGAGTTTGGCCTAGAGCCCAGTGAACGCTGGAAAAGGAGCTTAGAACCAGGCAGAGACAGCAACTCTGAGATCACCTGCACTTCATTCCCTTCCTTTTCAGCACCACTCGTGTCTGCTGGTATTTTAGGTGATCTGCTGCAAACACAGCTGCCTCTGTGGCAGCCAGCAGCTCATCAGCCATTCGGCCTGCTTATTATTATAATGTGGCTTAGATCAAGAGTGAAGGAGAGGAGGGAGAGAGAAGAATACCTTTGGAAGGATCCAGCTCCTCTGCCTGGCAGAGTTGAAAATCTTGCATTTGCAGGATTTTTTTAGGGGTTTTCTGTTTCTTTAGTAATGCCAGGCAAAAATTATTGGAAAATATATTCTGAAGTCACAGCTTGTTGGAATTTAGTGCTCATCAGGTTAGGAAAATTATTGGAAAATATATTCTGAAGTCACAGCTTGTTGGAATTTAGTGCTCATCAGGTTAGGAAAATTATTGGAAAATATATTCTGAAGTCACAGCTTTTTGGAATTTAGTGCTTACCAGGTTAGGTGTCTCAGGGTCCTGGCCCATGTTTGGCAGCAGTTCTGATCTGTGCTGTGGTCCTGGGGTGTTTGGGGTGCTGGTCACAACATTCAGGACAGCAAGCACTTGAGTTCTTCAGTTAGCAGCCCTAAACACCTCTAATGTCAGATTAAATAGGAGTTTTGGATTGCTTTTGTTTACCTTGGTTGCTTTTTGTTTGATTTTGAATCGATTCAGTTCACGTTTTCAATGTTTTTTTCTTGGATTGTAAGGCTCTTAAGAGTTAGAATTAAAATCTTGGTTTGTTTATGAAATAAATATTTTCATGTAATTGTAAGAGTTAAAGCTTTGAAAGAAAGGATTAACCATCACCAGACTAGGTCAGGTAGCTTTACAAGCTAAATATTTGAATATGGCTAAGGTGGCATGGATGGAGAATTTGCATATTTTCAAGTCCCTAATTTTTTATTACAGAATTAAAGTGTAGAGGTAAAATACAAGTATTTTTCTGTATTTAACAATAATATAAATAATTAAATAATTTAACTTTTCATCAAGACCTATGGCTAGTATCCCGAAATGCATAAATACAGAGTATATGTTTGAAATATCTGAGGGTATAATTTGTTTAAATATCAAGTGAAAGCCCTCTCCTGGTACTTGCTGGCACAGATGGTTTTTGAATACTGAGCTTCCAAAGGCAGCTTCAGGGCTAGTTCAGTGAATCACTGCTTATTGAAGACAGTCATTTTAGGGATAAGAAAAAGCCCTCTTTCTCACACGGCACAAGAGCAGCCATCCT
This sequence comes from Mystacornis crossleyi, assembly GCA_013400655.1. Lineage (NCBI taxonomy): Eukaryota > Metazoa > Chordata > Aves > Passeriformes > Timaliidae > Mystacornis > Mystacornis crossleyi. Next base: position 13,902 of record VYZQ01027000.1, on the reverse strand, counting down.
AAGAACATTCAGCAAACTGTCCCAAACACCATCTTTCAAAATGTGCAGGACCATATGCTGGGCCAGTGCTCAAGGGAGATCTGATACTCTGTTTTCTCATCCAGTATATTCCAGCCATTGTATTATTCAAGAAAGATAATGTTCCTGCAGACCTGGAAAGGCCCCAAACTGACACTTAAAACAGTGATGTTTTGTGTAGAGAAAGCTAATTACTGAAGTGAGATGTACTTTGGGTACGAGGCACGGCATTTTTTAATTAATTTATCTTCCAGATGGTATAATTTGAGTATTTTAAAGCTGTTTTTCCATGTTCAGGTTTTGTTCAAGACACGATTAAGATTCTGGTTTAAGACTTGGAAATCTGTGTTGTACCAGAGGCTTCCAAATGCAGACATAGAGAAGTTCCTTAATATTACTGTCTGTTAGGCCTTTATACAATTAGTAACTCCTGATTTCCAAGTGGAAAGGTAAGGATGGATCCCGGATTCTGTGGGAAGCCCTTGGGTGTGTGTTACAGTTGGAAAAGGTTCTCTTGACTGCAGTCTCTCTTCAGTTATGCAGTACAGAGCGTGGTTCCTTGGTTTGCACCATTTCAGCTGACAGTCTCATTCACGCCTGGGTCATCCACGGGTACTTCAGCAACACCTGCAATTATTCCTCCAATCCACTGTCAATACTTTAACAATATTAAGGAGAAATCAGCATCCTAGGTGATGTTCTCTTTGGAATGGGTTCGACATGAGCTGTCTCTTGGAGTGCCTGGCCTTGTGTCCTTCCTTTCGTGCCCTTTTGAGCAGAGAGAGATGTGTGCTGTGTCCTGCAGAAGTCCCTGTTACAGGAGGGCCGGGCCTTGGCTTCTGTCCAAAGTTAGAAGGTCATGAATCAGCCAATATGTGAGGCATAACTGCTCCTGACAGACCCAGAAGGACTAGAGCCAAGGAAAAGTCCTTTATTTGGGGGAAAAACACTGATTGTCAGCATTTCTGTTCCCTGAGCAAATCTTTAGGCTGTTCCCTCACCTTTCTGGAATTAAAAGTTTATTTTATGGCATCCACTTTCAAGGATCCTTGGAACAACTTGTTCAGCAACTCAAGTCCCAGCCTGGCCTTCCTACTGGATGGCTGGCCCTTGATAAATTGCTTTTAAAGTGGTCAAGATCGGTTTAGAAGGCCCTGGAATCTAAAGCCCCTGTACACTGGTAAAGCTTGAGTTACACGAAAGAGATACAGCAGAGCAGGACACCTTTTGCAAGCATTTATGGATCAGGAAGTTCAAGTTTGCTTGTTGGGCTTTTTAAGCCTGTAGAGTAAGAGCAGAACAGGAGGAATTTTTATGATTTATTGTATCATTGCCTTTTCAGGCCCTCTTTGCTCCATGTCTCACTGACGTGATAAAAGCCAGTGTTCTCTCAGACCTGTTTTGGTGTAGGATGTCACTGCTGCTGACAGTTATGGTTTCATTTGAGGTATCCCAAAACTATCACTCAAATTTATGCGTTTGAATTTTCAAGGAGACAGAAGAAAAGAGTCTGTCCTTATATTTTTTTTAATGGAATTAAATGCATACTATTTTATAAATCTTGGAAAATCTTAAATTTGGCTTCAACTTTGGTTTTACTTCCATTTTGTTTTACTTCCTGTTTTCAAAACCAAATAAATACTAAAATAGTTCACCATAAACAGGTTGATATCTATTTCAAAAGCTGTATTTTGAAACACTATGTAGATGTTATCCTAATTAGTAATTGCACCTTTTTTTCTTACTCTTAAATGAATGGGATTTCAATTTAAAAATCAATTGCCCTAGTGATGAGTTTTCATTTTTAAAAATTTAATTCCAAACTGTGTTTTAGTCCCTGATGAACACAAACCGGTTTTTTTTAGAATTCTGGTTTTATTTTGTGAAACAAGACTTACAAACATCACTCTAATGCTTCTCCCAGACTTAGCAGTAAAACTGGGAAGACACTGAAGATGCTGGATAATGCTGTGTTTACAGAGATGATTAATAATTGTAACTGGGAGTGAATGTGTAGAAACATTTCTGTGCCTGTTGCAAACGGGCAGCAGTACAGACAGTGAGTCAGGAGGCAGCAGAACATTTTTGCACGGATCTCAGCTGACAGGAGGAAAAAGCCAGGCAGCAATGCAAGAAAATGGCAAGTGGGCTGTGTGCCAGGAAAAACATTCTTTTTTTACTAGTAGAACAGGTTTGCATACTGTGTGTGTTCTTTTGATCTATGGAACACAAAATATTCTGACAGAGGGTTCAATGATATTAATAACTTTTCCTCATTGGCCAGGACAATTTGATTTTTACTTCATCTGGAGGTGGGAGTTGGTCCCAGCTGAGTGCATGATGGTGATGTAGCATGCAGGAGGAGACCATGAGAGCATTTCTTTCTCTGCTTCTCAAAGGTTTCTACTGCATCCTTACTTAAATAGCATTTTGTTCTTTTTGTCCTAATGGAAATCCTCCTCCTTGGTTACAAAAAGAAAAAAACGACTGCATTTTTTAAAAGAAAATTTTATCGATATGGTAATAATGGTACATGGTAATAATAAATACCGTTGTTTAATTTATGGATACGTTGTAAATACAGTGTGTGCAGCTTCTTAGCATGGAAAATGAGAACTTGGCACAAAGACTTCTGAGCAGCCAAGAGTTCATCCATTATTTGTCAACCTGTACGGAGCTCCACTGCTATTCCAGGGCAGGTTGTGTTTTTCTTGCAAAAGGATGTGTGGGGACAGAGGGTATGTGAGTTTGCTTTTTGGGGGTTTTTTGGGAGCTGGTTTTGGGTTGAGTTTTTCTGTCCTTTCAGTTGTCTTCTCTCTGTCTTCCTGATTTTCAGACACTGAAGGATAGAGTCTGTTTTGCAGTTGCTGTTTTTTTGATGTTTGTAATTACAGCATTTTTCCTTCTTCTGGCTAAATAAAAGTGGTAAGGCTAAGAGAAAGCGTGGAAGGGTCTAGCAGAGGGTTTGTCTACTGACTTTAGAAGGTAAGGCCCAAGGTGCTGTGACAATTTGAGATGTCAGTGAAAATAATTTTTAAAACCTGACCAGAAAATTTTCCAGGTGTAACTTTTCAAGCTGTACGTGCAAAGATTCATACCTGTATCTTAAGGTGGCAATGTTTCCCATTTAAGTAATTCTTCCCTAGAGGTGTCAGATGAATCATCAAATAGATTAATTTCCTTCGGCTTCGATCCTATTCAATGCTAGGTAAATTTTGTGGAATAATCTTTTTGCTTTTTGTCTAAAACCTTTTTTACTGACGTTGAAGTTCGTAAAATGGCTAAAGAACTTAAAATGTGTTAAGATGCACATTTTTGGATTTTTTCAGCCAATTCTTTTATAGGCAGTCAGGTAATGTGTTGGTCCTACAGAGAGTGACAATTAGTCATTTAACATTTTTGGTTTTCCCCGGGCCCTTGGGCAAACAGTCTTGAACTTCAAGGGACTCCAGCTGCCAGCTTCTAAAGTAAACACCCTACCTACAAGTGCTGAACAGAACTTGTTATTTTACCTGCTGCCAACTGCAGAACCAACCCATTGTCCAAGCTGGGTGTCCCTGTGGCGGGAATTAAATTCCAAATAACCTGCTCCACTTCCCTCTCTGCCCCGCTCCCAGGGAGAGAGGGACAGAGGCAGAGACTGGGGGGTGAGAGAACAATTCACTGAAAACAGAGAGGGACAGAGGCAGAGACTGGGGGGTGAGAGAACAATTCACTGAAAACAGAGAGGGACAGAGGCAGAGGCTGACTGGGGGGTGAGAGAACAATTCACTGAAAACAAACAGCGGCGGGATAGGAACTGCAAAGGAACAGAACAGCATCGGTAGCAGAAGGGCACAAAAGGAGTTCCCCACCTCGGCTCAGCTCTGTGTGGCCGAGGCCAAAACGAGACCTGTCCCGTGGCTCGGCCACCCGCGGGCGTTCCCAGGACAAAGTCGAGGTGGTGGAGCTCCCACCGCCGCCTTTTCGGGCCCCGGGACAGCAGCGGCGGTGGTGGGCAGACCCACAGAAAGCCGGGCGGTGCCCGCAGCGCTGCCCGCTGCCGGCAGGGCTCCCCTCGGGAGCGGCCGTGCCCCGGCCGTGCCCTGCCCGTGCCCTGCCCGGGCCTGCGGGGTGAGCAGGAGGACACTCTGCACCGCTGGTCCAGCAACTTCCCTGGGCGAGAAACCCAACAAAACGCCACCGTTCTGGAGCGTGGCCACCTTTCGTTCCCCCGCATCCCGAGTGATGGTGTGGGTGGTACAGGATAGCGGTGGCCATGCCCCCTCTGCATCAGCACTGGGCGTTGTGTACAGCTGAATGTGGTGTGTTGATGAAAAAGGAGAGGTCCTTCAATTAAAAAGACAACAAAAAAGCCTGACAGATAAACTTTTCATTCAGGACTTGCTGTCGTCTTCGGCGTTCAAAAAATTATCCCTTCATTTTAAGTAGTCCCAGTTGAGAACAAGCTTAGTGTGTAAGAAAGAGAAATGAAAACAGGCCTTTCGTGGTTTCCTTTTACCACGTGCAAGTCTTCCAAGACTTCGCTTTAAGTCAGAATGTTTTTCTGAGTATTTAATATGTGCATATCATATGAATATCTGCGCACAAAATTTAAAGTCAGGTCCCTATTACAGGTTTCATAAGTGATGTCATCGTGAAATGACACATTATCAACAGCTTGTGGTGCAGGCATGTTAATTTTGACCAACTTTACTGTTCAAGGAACATGATGCATTTTAATCCCTGTGATCTAGTCTAAACTGTAAGAGTATTTTGAGCAAACAGTTGTTTAATTTGGAAATTAAACCTTATTNCCCTATTACAAGTTTCATAAGTGATGTCATCGTGAAATGACACATTATCAGCAGCTTGTGGTGCAGGCAAATTAATTTTGACCAACTTTACTGTTCAAGGAACATGATGCATTTTAATCCCTGTGATCTAGTCTAAACTGTAAGAGTATTTTGAGCAAACAGTTGTTTAATTTGGAAATTAAACCTTATTTTCATTTCCCTTATAAGGGAAATTAACCCTTCATTTACATATATTGACCAGTCTTCTGCTGTCCACATTCCTCCTTCAGAATTTGTCTGAAATTTGCCGATGATCAAATTCGAAGGTGGAGCTCAAATATGTAAATTTGGAGCTGAAACGAGCTTTTCAGCTTTGTTAGAAGCTGTTCACGGGTAATGGAGCAGTGTGCTTTGCACATCCTTGCTTTGTAGGAGTGATGGCAAAGTGGGTCCTGTTTGGCCACATTCAGGAGAAGCTGAGCGTTGGAGCTCCAAACCTGCAAGGACATGTGCACACGCTTAACTTTAAGCAGAGTGGTGAGTTCGTTTGAAGTCAGTAATGTGCCTTGTGCAGAACATTAATTACCTGCAATGAGCTTTTGTTGGAGCGCTGTGTTCCTGTCAG
>VYZQ01026999.1:0-19253 GCA_013400655.1 Mystacornis crossleyi | reverse complement strand
GCTGTGGATGTTATCTACCTAGAATTCAGTAAATTGAATTTGACACCATCTCCCACAGCGTTATGCTGGAGAAAATGGCTGCCCATGGCTTGAACACATGTGCTCTTCACTGGGTGGAAAAACTGGCTGGGTGGCTGGCCCAAGAGAATGGTGGTGGATGGAAGTCAGTCCAGTTCAAGGTCAGTCACTGCCAGACCCCAGGGATCACTATCAGGGTCAGTCCTGTTTAATATCTTGATCAATGATTTGGATAAGGGGGTTGAGTGCATCCTCAATAAGTCTGCAGATGACACCAAGTTAGGTGGAAGTTGATCTGCTGGAGGGCAGGAAGGCTCTGGCAGAGGGACCTGGACAGGCTGGATCAATAGGATGAGTACAACAGCATAAGGATCAACAAAGTAAAGTAACAGGTTCTTCCTCTGAGTTACAACAACCCCATGCAACACTGAAGGCTTGGAGAACAGTGGCTTGAGAGCTGCTCAGCTGAAAGGGACTTGGGGGTATTTTTTAAAAGCTAGCAGGATATGAGCCAGCATGTGCCCAGGTGGCCAAGAAGGCCAGTGGCATCCTGGCCTGTATCAAGAATACTGTAGGCAGCAGGACTAGGGGAGTGATTGTCTACCTGTACTCAGCACTGGTAATGCCATACCGTGAGAGTTGTGTCCATTTCTGGGCCCCTCACTTCAAAAAGTACATTGAGGTGCTGGAGCATGTTCAGAGAAGGGCAGTGAAGCCGGTAAAGGGTCTATAAAACCTGTCCCATGAGGATCAGCTGAGGGAACTGGGGTAACTTGGTCTAGAAAGAGGAAGGGAGACTTCATTGCTCTCTACAGTTACCTGAAAGGAGGTTGTACTGAGGTGGGGACTTGTCTTTTATGCTCTGTCTCAAAGGAAAGAATGAGAGGAAATGGCCTTAAGTTGTGCCATGGAAGTTTCAGATGGGTATTAGAAAAACAACTTTCACTGAAAGAGTGGTTAGGCATTGGAATAAGTTGCCCAAGGAGGTGGTGGAATGACCTTCTCTGGAAGTGTTCGAGAGGCATCTAGATATGGCACTTGGGATTATGGTTTAGGGGTGATTATGGTGTTGCTGGGTTGATGGTTGAACTAGATCATCTTGAAGGTATTTTCCAACCTTGATGATTATGTGATTTTGTGTTTCTGTGATTCTCTGAAAGTATTAAGACTGCAGTAAAATATGGGATAAAGTCATTACACTTGGATAAAACTGAGTTCAGAGGTAGTACTTGCAGCATTTCTTTTAGATGGATGACAAACTGAAAACACATTCCAATTTATTTCAATTTTTTTTTTTTATGATTGAAGCTTTTTCTTTGCATAATTTGTTCAGATGCTTTTTACAGGTCCTCTATAAATGGAAACAGTGTTTTTGTGAAGAACTGAGCAAAGATAACTTTGTTGAAGTGAATGAAAAGACCTTTCAGTGACTTACTGTGCTTTCCAGATTTCTGCTTAGTTCTGGCCAGGTTTTCTGAAGAAATTTCTATCCCTATTTATCCACAAGAGTGTACCGCGTAGCTTCAGATGGGACAGTACTAGCAAACTTTAATGGGAGTTCATATCTTTTTCCAACTATTCAGCACTGTCTCTGAAACCATATTTCTAGATTTTTCTCCAGTTTCTTAGGATTCACAAGCAATGCAAGACTCAGAATGCATTCTCAGGGCTGGACTTCTGCCCTAAATTTAGGTTGATGAAGATAGGAAAATCCATCAAAAGTTTTTAGAGGTAGCTATAGGGTAAAGAAATTGAGCTTGTTATCCTTAAGGATCTTCAGTCAAGAATTAGAAAACTGACTGTATCTTTCAGAATGGGAAAAATAATCACAATATAAATTAACATTCATAGTGCTTCTACGAGTGTTATTCAGTTTATCACTGGAAATAACCATAAACTCATAAAAGTTTGAGTTGGGAGGGATCTTAAAAGTCATCCCGCTGTAATGAGCGGGAACACCTTCAACTAGCTCACATTGCTTAGAGCCTCATCGAGTCTGACCTTGAATGCTTCCAGGGATGAAGCATCTACAGTGTTCCACTACCCTCATGGTAAAAAATTTCTTCCTTTTTAAAAGAATTTATTTCTAATATCTAGTCTGAATGGAATCCTGGAATCTTCCATAGTATTCTATCTCAGTACTGATAAATATATAACAGCAATTTTCTTTGAGCTCTTATGAGAAATGGATAGGCAAAGAGGAGATACATGGATCCCAGAAGTGATCCAAAATAATCTGGGATAGTGATTTTTTTTTTTTTTTGGTATGTTTGCAAGCTTTCTGATCCGGGGGGTGTCATCCCCTTTAGTAATAAGAAACACATCTCTTTATCTTTGGATGGTTCCAATATCATGCAGCGATTTCAAAGTGATTAGTAAACATCCACATCATTTGGCTTATTAATAATGACTACTTAAAGTGTTCCTGCTACAATATGTCACTTCAGTTCCAAAGAATTCTAGGAATGTTAAAGTCTTCATTTCAATTTTCCCATCTCTGTCATTTACAGTTCCAAAAATTACTTCCAATTATTTGACCTCAGAAAGCAAGACCATTTCAGAAGAATGTCATGCACAGTTTACTGCTCTGTCTTTACATTCATTTTTTCCACACATCTGTGTTGTTTCCCAAGGTGTCCAGAGCCAGCTGGATATACATTTGTTAAAATATATTCATCATTCTGTAAGTATTAATAATCATCAAGGTCCCAAGACAAAGCAGTGTTTCTTCTGTATTGGCTAACAGTTGAAATGGCAAGGACCCAGACTGTAAGGAATGAGACATGAGGATAGAATTTACAGAAATATTCTTATTTGAGTCCAGATTAAAAAATTTTAGAGGGTACCAATAGGTGCACATCAGTGGAACAGAAACAAGGTGCAATCAACCAAACACATACATATTTATCCCACGCCTGAAACCAAAACACATTACTGTACACCAGTGACATCCTCAGTAGGTCCCCAAGCCCCAAAGTAACCGTGCACTTGAGTAGAAAGCTGCTCCTTTGTGGAAAGGAGTATTTACATCACCTACAATTTTGAAACTGATTAAAAGGTCTCAATCAGGAGGATAGTCTTGCCAATATCCATACAGAGACACTAAAAGGAGGTAGACTATTTCAAATATGTTCCTGCCCTGAATCACCATATCTAGAGTAAAGAAAGAGAGAAACAAAGTTAGGTGCCTAAAATTAGGCTGTGGAGATTCCTCATAGTAATCAAAAGGAACTTAGCCTGCATATGCAAAAAAAACATGGTGAAATTTTCAATTTAAGAAAAGTTAGATTGGATGAAACTAAAAAACAATCTAGAATAATTTTATGATTGAATATGAGCCTCTGCTCTTAAAATTAGCTGCTGTACCTGGTGATGAGGAACATGACAACAAACCTTATGTCCATGACTCTGTAGTCCCTGCATTTTCTGTAAATTTTGCCTTTAAAATTGACAGGTGACAATGCAAAATATGGAAAAAGGCAAAGGAGGGTTAATTGGCTGCAGAAGAACAGAATTTCTAATAACTGTTTCTTAAAGCTCCCCCAGCTCTCCTTTCAGTCTCCTTAATGAAATAATAAATGTATTTTTACAGCTGTGCAATAGCACAAAATATAGAAATTAAAATATTGTCTAAAGCACCATGTCTTATTCACAAGGAGACTCTAGGTGAAAAAAATTTCTGGATTGTAGGAGGGGAAGCATGAAGAGTCAAGAGGGTTTACAAATCCCCAGTGTATGGGATGATTCAGCATGGGTAATGAGTAAAATCTCTACCTCGATAAATGAAAAACTTGAATGTGCAGTCTTTTATAGTGGCTAATGAAGGAAAAATAAGCCTATTGGACACATTTTCTTTGTATTCTGTATTTTTCTCATAGGTTCATGTGGTGCTGTATTTCTATCTACAGATAGATGTTTTAAGTGTTTTCCTAGCTGCTGACAATGGTTACATAGGAGGTCAAATTATCCCTTAAAAACACAAAAACATCCTTTGCTCGAGGATATATATATAGGTCATGGCAATCCCAGGCACTCCTACAGGCTGAGTGTAGAAGTGATTGAGAGCTGCTCTGTGGAGAAGAACTTGGGAATGATGGTTGATGCAAAGCTCAACGTGAGACGGCAGTGTGCATGCTCACAGCCCAGAGAGCCTGAGCGCCATCCAGAGCAGCGTGGCCAGCAGGTCAAACAAGGTGATTCTCCTCCTCTACTCTGCTCTGATGAGACCACACCCGGAGTTCTGCATCCAGCTCGGGTTCCCCCAGGATAAGAAGGACATGGAAATTTTGGAGCAAGTCCAGAGGAGGGCCACGAAGTTGCTAAGAGGACTGGAGTACCTCCTCTACAAAGACAGACTGAAAAAATTGAGGCTGTTCAGCCTGGAGAAGAGAAAGCTGTGTGGAGACCTCATGGCACCTTGTAGTATATGAAGGGGGCCAACAGGGAAGCCAACAAGGGACTCTTCATCGGGAATTGTATAGGAACTAGTCATAGGACATGGAGTAATTGGTACAAACTGAAAGAGGGGAAATTTAGGTTAGATATTAGGAAGAATTTTTTTACTGTGAGGGTGATGAGACAATGCAACAGGTTTCCCAGGGAGGTTGTGGATGCCCCAACCCTGGCAGTGTTCAAGGCCAGGGTGCATAAGGCCTTGAACAACCTGGTCTAGTGGGGGGTGTCCCTGCCCTTGGCAGGGAGGGTTGGGACCAGATAATCTTTAAGATCCCTTCCAATCCTTAACGTTCTATGATTCTATGATTATGCACCATTATCCTGGCACAGACTTAGCAGAAGGAGGCCTTCTGAATACCTGTTGGATGAAGTAATTCCGAAATTATCTCTTAACTTGCCTCACAGGCTACTAAGCAAGTTCTTTCATAGGGATACAGGAAAGAAAGGCATTTAATCCACTGTTTGATTGAGAGCTGGGTTGATTTAAGGAGTTCCAAATCTGCGGATCGTGGAGAATATCTTTTGTAGATGGGATCAAAAGTACTTGACATGCTTGTTAACACATATGTACAGATTAGGGAGGGGATGAAAAGTAACATAACTTCCTGTAAATAATTCCCAGAATTGTGTATGAATGATTTTAGATGCCGTAGCTCTGGGTATTAGAAACATGTTGCTGGTGCTAGCCAAAATGCTGCTAGGATGACCATCATCATCTCTACACATTCCCATTTCTGCCCTGTATGAAATCTAAACTGGCCGCTTTCATTATTCTACCCCTTACATGCATCACATTTAATGTATGCTTATGAGATAGGATTCCCACCTTAGTTTTACAGGCATTTTTAATTTTCCTAGTTCATTAGAAAGCAATTAAAAAAGAAAAAGGGCAAGAAAGGAAAGAAGGCTTTGTAGTTCTTAGTCGCTTCCCGAAATTTCTGTGGGCATTGTTTATTCTATAAGTGCCAGGCAGATCCCAGTGATCTCTGCTGTACAGCAGGTCCTCCCATCCCTCCTCCATCTCCATTTTTCTGGAGACATTTAAAGATATTAAGACCAAAGGATATCAACTTCTGGCTTCCAAAAGATACAGTCTCACAGATTTTTTTTGTGGCTGTGAACCCTACATGCTTCCAATGCCCTCCTTACCTCTCTCCAAGCCAAACCCAAGCTATTTTTCTGTTTTGCACTTCCCCTTTTAGATTTCTGTTTGCAGAGGGAAAGATACCAGCATTTAAACTGTCTTTATGCCTGCATTAAGTTCTCTGTCAGCTGCCAGTGGTTTTAGAGCAGTTTCAGAAACATTGCTGTCTGTATTTGGGATGCTTTACCAACATAATGCATGGAGACAGCCAGAGCTCTCTGACATGATGGATAGTAGGATGAAATGAAGAAGTGAAATGATTAATTATCATTCCTGAAAATAAAAGAAAGACAGGTCTCCAAATGAAATGACAGGTTTAAAATGGAACATAACTAAGTTGCTGAATTCAGTGTCTCAAGATACTATGTGGCCGATATAGTGGATAGTTTCAAAAAGTAAAATCCAAAGATAAGCTTCATCAGAGGCACCGCAATAGAGCAAGCAGAATGTCACCTCCATTTCAGAAGTTTTTAAACTTGTAATAGCCAGAAGCTGGGTTGTATGATTTTTTGAGCAAAGTCAGCAGTTCAGGGTACTGAGCTAATGGAGCTTCAGTCTGAACCAGGAAGACACACTTCATCTTCTTACCTTGTATACTGTAATGTAAGCAAGTAGTGTATTCTTCTTTTAATACAGCCAGTGTGATGGGCACTGACCTTTAGCTAAACAAGTCTGATTTTACCCGAAAAATGCTTGATGCCTGTATCAAATCGAGAATGTGCTGTGCAGAAGTACAGTTTGTGGCTGGCACTGGATACCCACATCAGTGTGGTTCTATCAGTAGCCAACTCACATTTTTGGAAATCCTTCAGAGTCTCCTGCTTGTGAGAAGGAAAAGCTGTGAACACTTTTCACTTTGAACAGCCATCAGAAGACAATTCTGTAGGCTTCTACATTTATTTAAAGCAATTTGGGTTTACTAATTTTTTTTAAAGTACCCTCACCTTATTTCCACATTTATTGCAAAACATCTCCTCTTCAGCTGATTTAAGTTTCTGAATCCTCGTCTTTATCTGCCTATTGTATCTTCAGTGATTTCTTGTAAGGTTTTCTGGTCTGGTCTCTCACACATTTTTAAGTAAGCATATCGTTCTGAGTAGGACATAAAATGTTTCTGCACTATGACCTCTTCTGTCAATCCACAGCTATGGTAAGAGCAATCTCTTATTTTCTAATCTAAAAATCAAGTGTCCCTTTTTTTTCTTGCTATACTGTTCACAGTATAGCAAGAAAAATCTCAAAATGGAATATATTTCAAGTGTTTCACTGAATAAGCCATTACCTTGAATAAGGCTATTGTAATGCCAGTGCACTGTGACTCATGTAATTCAGATGTGAAGCTAATATGCTGTTTGAAAGTGTACCCGCTGCTGAGATGATTCCTAAACAGGGAGGCAAAGAAGTGATTATTAGATAGGACAAGACATGAGCTGAATTACTGAAATGTGCAATAAAGAAATATCAGCCTCTACAATTTGCCTGTCAAAAATGAAGCTTTTAATCAATTTAATCAGTGTAACAATATATTAGCTCAGCAGCCTGCCATCTCAGCATGTAATTTTAACTATAAAGAACATTCTACAAACACTATAAAGCTCCGAAGTGCTCTTTAAAAAGTCTCTAAAACATAAACAAGGTTTTTAATAGCCTGTGTCAGCAGGACTAGAACAAATCACAGGAATGGAATGAAAGATTTTTTATTTCTCTTTAAAAAAGGATTCTACAGCCCTTGTTAGATAATTTGACTACACTCTCATTCTTCTGTGGAGGAAAATTTAACCTTGACTTGCCATCTTCTCTCCAAAATCTCACTATTTTCATGCCTCATGGAACTACTTATACTAATCTTCATTACTTCTCTCAGGGTGCTGGAATCATCCATTCTTAATTCCAACAGTATCCTGGCATACACACTAAAACACAAAGGAATGTTATAAAACAGTATTAAAGGCAGTAAAAACTCACCTTCAAACTGCACTGTCAGAATAAATTTTCATAGGAAAGTATTACTGTGTATTATCACCAAGCTGAAAGAACACAAAATCATCATTTATATTGTTATTTTAAAACATTTCAGTGAAGGAATTAGTGTAATTAACTTCCCCTCATGATTCCAGTTTGTCAGTGTCTCACTGTGAAAATTGCCTCCTCAAGCCTCCCCCTCACACACACAAGTCACCTTGTATTTGAAAGTGAAGAAAGCTAAAGGATCAGACATGTATACAAGATGGCTTGAAACAAGAAATGGCATATATAAACACATTTTCCTCTGTGACCATGAAACCTTGCAGTAATATTTTAGTGCACTATGGTCTGCAAAATGAACTTCAGGTTCGTTTGTGTATCATAAATATACACTTTTCTGTGTCCAGGAGACTGTGGAAACTATTTTATGTTCTTCCACCTTCCAATGCACTTTGCTTATCCACAATTATGGGAAAGGATGTCTTTGGCTTTAAACTTACGTGACTTCTCTCCTTTGGAAGTTGAACAAGGGAGCAGTGACGGAACCTTCCACGGGAATGGAAAAGTGCTCTGAGAATTGCCTTTCTATCAAGCTGAGTGTGAGAAGACCCTAATGAAAACTAGCCCCCAAGGAAAAGTATTTTTATCTTTGTTCTGTAAAAGGAGAAAATTAATTCTCCGTTCCCAAAGAAGGAGACAGCATGTGCAAAAGGGCAGCAGCTGCACCATCACATTTAAACCTTAGAAGTCTATCCAACTGGAGAAACAGATGTGAATTTGGAATAAATGTAAGGACACTTCCCCCTCAGTGCACTAGTAATAGGGACAAAAGGAAGCAGCAGATTAAATCCCAGGACTGCCATTTATGCCTAAGTAAAGCATATGTGTGAACTACCAAATGAAAGAAGAGGCACTGTAGGCTCTGTGAGTCAGTCTAATCAGCAACAGGTTTCCTTCCAAATGAGTAATTTTGAAGTTTAATAGGAATGTTCACAAAAATAAGTTCGTGGAGGTAAAGCACACAGGACCATATATCATAGTCAGTGCACAAGTTGCTTTGAAAAAGTACTCTCATATCAAGATGTAGCAACTGCTCTACCTGTAAAGTGCAGTGGGATCCTGGCGTGTTTACTGCTTCATGTTTATTGTGCAAGTCATTAAGTTGCTTTGAGAAACCTCTGATCTTGTCATCAGTTTTATAAAACGGGTTTTTCCGGGATTCCATGAATCTCTGAAGTTTGCTGCTCACTTGCAAGCAGCTACTAAGTATGGGTTTCATTTTGTTCATTCTTTCTTATGGAGCTCTTATCATCTGAGTACATACGAGAACGTCTGTCAGCATTGGTGAAAACTGCCAGAGTGCATTTGCTTCCATTACATACATATAACCCTTTTAGAGGAAGTCATATGTGGATGTTTCATAAATTTTAACAAGGTTGTTTAACCTTGAGCAAAATATTCACTTCGAGGAGTTTGCATGGTCTACTCCTGTTTCAGAATTTTGCATTGTAGAATAATAAATACACAAATAAAGTTCTGCTAATAGCCATTATTATACAACTGAAACGGGTACTATCAAACCCAGCAAGATATTTCCTATTTACATGTTGTATTAATTTGATTGATCATAAAAAATGTGTTAGTCATGTCAAAATAGATCCCATAGCATCAAAAACCACATCTGGTAGGGAATTCTAACATTCTAGGCACTAGATCTCTTGTAAAATAATCCTTCTATATATCTATCAACAGCTAATTATTTCAGACAGCTAATCAATTCAATTATTAGCCAAATATTTCAAATTCTTGGCTTGGTAAATCTTCATTTACTCTCGCACTGTTCTCTCTGGTAGAGAAGTTAGCTAAAGAAGTCCATTTCCCCCTCCCTATTTTAGCAGTCATTCTCACGCTAATGCTATATTCATCATCCTTAATACAATCGCTTATGAGGCCACAGTGTAAACCAGGTCACTTAGTTTATTTTGATGTCAAAAAAAACCACTGAAAAACATTATTGCATTTCTGCTTATACTGCAGAACAAGTGAGAATACAAAAGATTTTGGTGGAGGGAAGGAAAGCATTCGGAAAAAAAAATGTACATCGAAATCCTGGACTGCAAACCACCTAAGGATTTTGAAATACATGTGGCTCATTTCCCAGGAGAATGCTTTTATGACCTGCATACAAAATATCTGGAAGGAGCCAGAAGTCAACCTGGTAAACCATTGCACAAGAGCACAGGGCCAACAGCACTGGCAGTGGCAGGTTAGTTCTCTGGTAGGAACTCTCTGTCCTAAACTGACACCGATTTTTCCACTTTTTCATTTCAGTCACAAAATATAAACAAAGCCAAACTTGGCAACACAGAACTGAAAACACAAGTCTTCTTGTTTAACTCAATGTGTAGTCATGAAAGAGTGGCTTTGCAATTATTTTGTCCTTTAAAGATCTTTTCTTTCTTCTGGTGCCTCAGAGATGGCAAGAACAACACACATTTGAGTTTAATGTTCTCTATCAATAGTAATGGCTCCATCCTCATGATCTAGCTTTTTAGAAACTACCTACCTGAGGAAAAATTCTCTTATCTGTGGTGATTAGGCCTTAGACTAAGTTTCCACTGGACAGTTTGCTAGGGGCAGGTGAGTAACTTTTAGATATTTTCTGTTCAAGCACGTGAGTTGCCTCCCTGGATCTTGCTCAAATCTTGTGATATTCTTTAAAAAACTCAAATGGAATGAGTTCTAAAAAAAGAAAGGCCTACCAGACTGAGAGACCTGTTGTCCCCTGGATCCTCCTTCTGGACATTCTTGTAGATGGGCATCACATTTACTAACCTCCAGTCAACTGGAACTGTACCAGTTTGCCAGGACTGATGGTACATGGTGGAAAGCAGCTCTGTGAGAACTTCCACCAGGTCCCTCAGTATACTTGAGTGAATTACATCTGGCCTCATAGACTCATGTGCATCTAAACAAGCTATTTGATCCTTTTTACTGACTATGGAGATATTCTAGACAACAAGCTCAGATGTGGAGGTAAACTACACTTTTACCTGGTCAAATGAAACCTACTGTCATTATACAGCCTCTATGCCATGTACATTCCTTGTTTTCTTGGGTGTGCCTTACCGTGATTAAGCAACTATTGAGCAGCTACATGACAATTAACCTTGAAAAATTTGTTTGACAGGAACAAACAAAAGAAAGACAACAAACCTATTTTTCACTTTACACTTGACTGAACGCCTGAAGAGTTCAACATTCTAAGCCAATTGTTAGATTGTTAACATATACGTATTTGAAGAACTGTATGTCTTTATATGGAGACGATTAGACAGATTAGATAACTATTTATATTATATGCCCTTAAAATACTGTCTTTAAATGCACAAAATCCTATGTATAAGCAATTGAGGTCCTTAAGAATTTTCAAATTACACCACACTGTAGCAAAAAAAAAAAAACCTTAGTCTGATTTGTTTGCTTGCTTTTAAAGAAGGGCCTAAATTCTAATAAAGTGGCAGGAAAGATTGTAATCAATATTCTTTAGCCATTCAGCATTTCAACATTTATATATTCTAAACATCTTTCTAGTTTTTTTCCTGTAGGTATTTATGGGAAGACTAATCCAAAAGATACTATAAGCTAAATAGGAGCCTGGTAATTATTGTGCAAATGCGAGAATTACTGGAATTTAATTCTTTAGAAATTACAGCTACAGACAAATATGATGTGACATGTCAGGGGCATCATGATATAAACAAAAATAAATCTTCAAATTAAGAATCAGAACAGTAGTGTTCTAAAAGCTAGTAGTTTTTCACAGGTACTTATTAATCCCTTTAAAATATATCTGGTGGCTTTGGTTTCAATCAATCACATGCACAGAAAACAGTCAGATTCTTAGTGTTATACATGAAAAAGGCAAAAGTAAGGGAAGAAATATTACTTCTGTCTTAAAACCTGCTATTTACCACAGCTTCTGCAGCCCTGCCATTTAATACTGTTTCTACAATTTCTGACCATTTTATGACATGATCCATTTACTCCATCTTCCATTCTATTGAGGCATTTGAGCAGAGATCCCTCCTCCTCATGGGAATGTGGAGACATCTGTTTTCTAGGGTCCTGCTAAACATTACACAGAGCTCTCCATGGATCTCTGACTCTATCGAAGTGGCCTGACATTCACTCTCTGACCATGAGTCTTCAGGTCATTCAATTTATAACTGTTCTTTCAGTTCAGGGCTTCCTTCTCCTGTCAGATCTTTCCGTAGTATAATTTGTCAAAGATGATTCTTGGTCGACAGTTTGGATGAATCTGCCAACTGTGTATATTTTAATGTAAAAAAAAATTTTTTTTTGAAGGTTTTCTGTTATGGGGTAAGAAAAACCTGAAAGCACAAAAATCACCATGTCTAGACATTCCTGTATATTTTTCTTGCAGAAACTGCAAATAATGTTGGTTGAACAGCACCTCAGTTAGGGTCCTGCTTCAGAATCAGCAATGCAAAGAAAATGCCATTCTCATTTTGCAACAGATGCATTAAGTTTAGCTTCATGTTCATTCATACAGTAAGAGATACAAAACATGTCCATATGTACACTAATTATTAATGAAGTCCTATTTCTACTGACATAGTCACTAATTTTTTCAATGACTGATTTAGGAGAAAGGAAAGGAAAGCTTCAGCCAAAAAGGAAGCAAAATGATGCAACACGTGGAACATTCCAGCCCCTGGCTGAACTGCTCCTGGCTGGGCTGGGATGAGTCCTGGCTGACAGACCCTACCCTGATGCCCTCCATGGACAGTCCCATGAGCCCTGAGGTGTCCTGGTAAATCAAACTAATGTGCAAAGAAATTTATCATGCTTCTTGAATTTAAAATTTTCTAGTAAATCTTCTTAATATAAGATACTGAATCTCAATATATTTGTTCTTGGGGTTTTTTGTTTGTTTTTGTTTTATATAGAAATAAAGCAGAGGGGGTTGTATTGAGGGTTGGTTTTTTCCCAGTCTAGAAATATTCGAGTCTTTACTTAACAAACCACTGTTACATGTTTCTTTGTATACTCATGGACATAATGGACTAAGTAATGCATCCATAAATTGAAAAGTATGCATTTAAAAAACTCAAATAACATTTGTTACAAATTTCCATTAAACTGTAAAGCACATTAAAAATAATGGCTTAAGGATTTGTACTAGAATGTAAACATGTAAACTGCAGGATGAATAAAGTATTCTTGCCAGAATAATAGGCAAAAAAAGTAAAAGAGGAAGTTTACCATCACATAGAAATTGAGATAAAGATAATGAAAAAGCCTGTGACAGAACTCTAATGAAAGCAGACAAAATGATAAACAAAATTATGCTAATATGAATTTTTAATAGACTAGTGGAAAGGCAGTGAAGGTATACACACCAATCTGCAGCTTGGTGTGTCAGTAGAGAGAAAAATATCCTCTACAAGCAGGTGTCCATGTGGTGATTCCCAGCCTGCAACATAAGGAATGTAGTTAGCTTAAATATGAATATAAGTATATTCAGAGATAATACGAGTATATTGCACTATTTTAGACTTTCTCTTAATATTTGTTAAATGAGCTATCACATTATATTTGAGAAAGGATTAACCCATTCAAAAAACCATAAGATCACTCAAAATCCACAGTGTGCTTTCTCTTCTGGGTTATTTCCTTTCTAACAAGACTGCAACCTAACCACAACATGTTTAGTAAAAGCATATATGAATCATATTTATCTTTAATTAATATAAAAAATTATTCACAAATAGTCATTCATCACAATCATAAACACAGACATACATTCTCATCTTCATTATACATGTAGTCCAAATGTTTTGAGAGGACTCAGAAAAAGGACTCCTGTAGCTCTACGAGAAACTGGCATGACTGTTCAAAACTGAGTCTCTTCTAAATCAACAATGGGCACAGGAGTTACCCAGGAAACCTCTGAAGAGCAGTAACAGTTCTAAATAAATTACACTCAGAGAGCAAAGTGTAAACACTGGTTGTTGCAGTGGGGTGGCTGCAACCTTTCCCTGGGAGACAGCCTTGGCCCGTGGAAGAATCAAGGAGACGATATTTGATAGATGTTTTCAGATTTTATTCCCCCTGGCCGCACATGGCCGGAGCCCGGCAGGGACTCCGACAGCGACTGCCCCCAGAACAGTTCTGGAACAACCCCCCCGGGGTCCCGTGAACACCCCCTTAAGTACAGGATTCCCGCGGGCTACATTCAAACTGACCAATGGGGGAAAGGATTTGGGGTACACATGACCAGGGAACAGGGAGAGAGAAACCCCGTGCCCCACGCATCCACTCATGCCCATCCCCCCCACGGGGGTCACCTCTTCAACTGGTCATCCTTTTTTTGCCCCAGCACGCCAGTTTATAGATTAAAGAAGCAATAAACCATGTTAAACTTCCACACCCTCTGTCCTTTCTGACTTCTTTTGCCCAGACAGACTCATCTCTTCCTCGAAGACATTCACAGAGTTCTAGTGCAAAGCCTAGGTTGATATTCATATTCAACCCAGATTAAAGAATTTACATCCCAGGAAAGAGTAGCCATTTACTTACTTTTTTGTTATAACATATAGAAATTTACATTCCATATTGGCTAATACAAATCCATATGAGAAATCAGTTAATATGGTTCATAACGTGCTAACAGGAGTCTAGTCAATACATCATGTAATAACTGAGGCATTTACTTTCCTCATCTCTCAGTTATTGTAAACTGATTCTGCTGGCAAAATAATAATAGATTTTTAAAACTTTTGTTAGGTTTGTTTCAGCATAAATCAAAAGAAACCTGATGAAATGAAATTAGTTTTGCTGATGTGAGATGGGTGTGAGATGACACAGAGAAAACTGAAAGTCTAACTTCAGTAACAAAAGCTTTTCTTTGGTTCACATGTGTTTCCAAATATGTATGCATCTTATTTGGAGATAGATTGATTGACAGATAGATAGATAGATAGATAGATAGATAGACAGACAGATAGACATATATATCTATATGCACACATATGTGATTTTATATTTTTATATATATATACACACACATGTATACACATACACACGTACTGATGGATGAAATTTTTGGTCCAGACTTCTTGCTGGCCAACTGCTTCAGATTGCATTTGAGGAAGTTAAACAGCTGAGAATCAAAGGTGCTTTTAAGAAAATAAAACCTACAGGTCAAATGGGCACACTTGGAGAACACAGAATGTTAACCAAAAGAGAGTTCTTCCCATATGAAGAACTGCTTGTTTTCAGTCTAATATCTGATGAACCCAAAAGCTTACCAACCACTACAAACAGTGGTTATTGGGAGTAATATTTATATATATATTTATGGTTTTATCTTCCCATATGACTACAGAGCACGTAAAGATGTAAAGTTCATTATGGGTTAAAATTATTACCAATTGGCACACCAAATTATATTTTCCAGGCTTTGAAAAAGAGAGAATACTCTAGAAGTGGAACATTTTAAGCATGCTTACTGTACATATTGCATAAATTATTATTAATGCACCAGTACAATATTAAAATACATTCCATCAGGCTGGAAGAAAGAAATCCCATTGTAACAAAATGACCATTAATGTCAAGGGTTTACACACACTGAATGTACAGCCCTCAGACTTGAGGCCAATCGCTGAGCAGAAAGGCAATAGGGAGTCTTTGCAACAGATAGATCTGGAAAAGTTTGATACATGTTCAAATGGTATAGAATTTTCCTTGTAGAGATGCATGGATAACACATGGAACAATGTAATAAAAAATTAAAACTTAAGTGCTATGGATAACGAAGCATAACATGTTTTGAACTATTCAGATAGATCTATTCTGTAGGTTGTTGAAATCACCTACTAATGGGGCCTAAAGGGAAAATTACTGGGAGAGGAGACCTGAAAATCTGTGTTTCAGGTAGACAGAATTGAGATGAGTTCTATTCTGAGATAGGAGCTCTGCTTCAAGTATGTGTCCCATAAAACTGCTGATGAAAGCACTAGTTGGTGTTTTTCTCATTAATATAAACTTAATAGGAAACAGATAGTTTCCATTTGTTCATTTCAGTAACAACACTCATTGAAAAGCTACAGACTGAAATTACTTTGAACCACCTATTCATTTAGTTGAGACCTGAACAACTGACTGGACCTCTAAGAAATTATAATTGCAATGTACATCAAAGTCACTCATTTTTCGAGATGACTCCTCTGACTTTAAAACCAGGCTTCAGCTGAAATTGGCGTATTTCCCACTAAGGGAAAATATGTTGCATCAACTGGGCTGATTTCTGAAAAAGAACAGTTCATGTCTGGTTGATTGGCCCACTCTTAGCTACTAATGTTTGGCAAAACAAAAAGAGTTACATTTAAAATAAACATTTTGATAAGTGCTAAGAGGCAGTCATGAAATTTCTTCCAAACTCCTTATCTAGTGCACACATCTGGTCATGAAAAAAGCATTATGCAGGGATAGTTTTGTAAACATTTTACATCCACATGTAACAGCGTCTGACAGATGATATAGGTAAAGCTGTGCAAACACTTAAAACATAGCCCAGCTGCAGCAACTGTCTCTGTGAAACCCAAAAAAAACCTGCTCAAAATACAGGGGCAAGTCAGCAACAGCTGAGAAGAAAGAGCTTGAAAGACAACAGAGATGTACTCGCAGCCCAAAAAGCCAATCATGTCCCAGGCTGCATCAAAAGAAAACTGGACAACAGGTTGAGGGAGGTGATGTTCCCCCTCTGCTACATTCCCATGAGACCCCACCTGGAGTCCTGCATCCATCTCGGAGCTCCCAACACAGGAAGATCATGGACCTGGTGGAGTGAGTTCAGAGAAGAGACACAAAAATGATAAAAGGACGGAAGCCCCCCTCCTATGAGGAAAGGCTGGGTTGAGGTTGTTCAGACTGGAGAAGAGAAGGCTTATTGCACCTTTTCAGTACTTAAACAGGGCTTATTGGAAAGAATGGGACAAATATTTTAGCAAGTTCTATTGCTATAGGACAAGGGGTAATGGCTTTAAACCAAAAAGGAGGATTGATTTAGATAAGAAATATGAAAGAAATTTTTTTACAATGAAGGAACTGGAGAAAGTTGCCCAGGGAGGTGGTAGATACCCCATTCCTGTAAACATTCAGGGTCAAGTTGGATGAGGCTTTGAGATACCTAATCTAGTGGAAAATGTCTTTGCTCATTGTAGAGTGATTCAACTAGAGAACCTTTAAAGGTGTCTCCCAGCTCAAATTATTCTATGATTCTATGATAATTCTATGATGAAAATGGATACGCTTACCCCACAGATGGAGAGCTTTTTCAGTGAAAACCCAGTTTCCAAGCCTGACAAACTGTAGTATGTTCCACCAAGCAGTACTGATGATGTGACACTGAAAATGAAGACTGGATCAAGGAAAAGCTACTTAATTTCAGCAGTGCTAGTTCCAGACTCTGGAACTTGGTCTGTACTTGTTGTTAAACAAGCAGAATCCCTGGTATGTCCTGTGGATATTTTTGGCCTTCCCATTTTACTCCCAAACCATTCCAAGGACTAGACAAGAGTTGACATGGGCTAGGAGCCATCAACACCAAAGTTTGGGTTCAACCTCCTACTTTTGCAGGTTGTTTAATGTAATATATGTGGTCTGTTCCACATCAGCTGTACACATATGTCCTCAGCACACAAGCACCGTCCCCACCACATTTAGTGTCCAAAAGAAACAGACTTTGCAAGACACACATCTTGCTGCAGGGAGATTCTGATTAGATAAAAGGAAAACTTTTTACTGTGACAATAGTCAAACATAGGCCCAGGTTATTTAGAGAAGCTATGGGATCTACCTCCTTGGAGGTCTTCAAGATTTGAGAAAGCGCTCATCAACCTGACCTGTTTCAAGAGGGAGTCGAATTAAATGCTGTCGAGAGATCTCTGACAACATAAATTATTCTGTTATTTTTTGATTCATGTTCTGTTTCAAAATCTACATTAGTCTGTGCAGACAGGTAAGGATAATTTTATCCAACAAAACCCATGATTTCCTAAATGAGCACTATATATCGGATGAATTTTAAATTCATTTTATGAGAGTAATTCACGTAATTTGAGTCTCAGACAAGACCATTATTGAAAGATGAAATAAACATTATTATGTTACCTAAGATAAACAATAAAAGTTTGTGTATTAACTTAACAGACACTTCCAATCAGTACATGAATTACATCTGGCAAATGTGTGTGAAAAACTATGAAAAAACATTAAGTTCAAAATGAAGCTGAAAAGGATCTGAATAGCCCTCCATAATGACCAGTTCACAACATCTCTAACACTAGAAAACAGGGCTGCACAGACAGGATCTTGGTCGTGCATGAAATTTGATATGCACTTTTATTCTTTTAAAATTGTGATTTCGATTAGATTGGTATCTTGGGGTCCTCTTTTTACTGAGCAAGGTTTTCAAAAGTCCTGAAATACCTCAGTAAAATATGACCCATTTTCAGATGTAACTAACTCACCTAAGAAGTATTTCCCACTAGAAGTCAAAATGGCCATTAATTTCTACATTTTATGTAACACAATTATATATGTGTGTCCACGTGTATTTTCCTCCTACCAGATTCTTCACCATGAAATTGTACAAAAAGATTATGTATCTTTGCACTACCTTTGATGGTAAAGATAATGATTTAGATTGTAGACATAGAACCAGTCATTGCCAAATTCTTGCAAGACTTAAACAAACATCTTGAAAAACATAATGTCTTGAAATTGTGTCTTGACATAAACATTCTTTCATGCAGATTTTATTATTTTTCCATGACATGACATAACTAAAAACACAGGAACATTTTTGTGAAATTTATATTTCTTATATTAAATGTATTGCCATCACTTTCTTGACTCTGACCAAATCAAAATACAAGATAAATTGTCCTTACCCATGAATCATTTACAAAGTGTACAAAAGTTATTAATGATCGTATCACTCCATGCTTTCAGAGACCTTACTCACATGGATCACTGGGAAAATAAACTACAACAGGAACTGTGTCAATGCATATGTGACATCCTTAATCTGCAACTCTGCAAATGAACCAAGTCCGCATACTGGTTACAAGCATGTTTTCCAACACCGGCACTGTTGGTAACTTAAAAAAAAAGTTAATTAATAATAAGGAGTATTAACCTCAGTTATTTCCCTTCTAATATAAAGATTACTGTAAACAAGATTTCACACAGAGGAGATTCTAAAGCTGAATAGTTAAAGAACTATTTCTTTACCAATTTAATCTAGACGGAGCATGCAATCTGCTAAAACAGACACCTAAATGCTGGGGTCTAGTAGGAGCTGCTCTGCTCTGTCCTGAAGCACTTCAGTCCTGTTCCCCGCCGGGTCTGTCTCCTCAGAGTACCTTTGGTTTGACTTCACTCCAGCAGTCCCTTCCTCACCTATTTTTCCCCTACAACTTTCTTCATTAATTTTAGTACCCTTCTTCTCCTTTTATTTTATTTAAGCACTTAAACAATCACATCCTACAATTTCCTGAAATATACCTCTAGAATTGTGTTGTCTACCACAAAAATAACCTTGCTGTGTGTTTTGCTTCTTTTTTCTTTGATCATT
>VYZQ01026998.1:102436-183854 GCA_013400655.1 Mystacornis crossleyi | reverse complement strand
GTGGGGAGGGGTGGGACAGACAGCCACTTCTGCAGCGGGTTAACCACGGAAGATGATGCGGGTACATCTGGGTGCAGCCTTGTGCAATGGGGGGAAGTTAAGCCGTTCCGGGGTGCAGGCTGAGACCTAAGGGTGGTTGCTCCTCTTGCAGAGGGCACAGGGAGAGTTGTGAAATGCCGCCTGTGTGTAATCCCGATGAGCAGGTCCTGCTCTCTGAAAAGAGTGTTCAGCTGGAGTCTCTCAGAGGTCAGACTGTGTCAAATCAACTGATGGAGCAAGAGGTTTGGTTTCTTTCGGGTTCAGCATGTAATGTCAAGGCAGCTCTTAAGTTTTCAAGCTGTTGTGGTCTTCTGGCTGGGCCAGCTGCAGTAGCTGCCTGCACGTCTCTGAGACCACTGAGGCAGCCTGGAGGTGGGTTTGCTCTTTGATCTGTCCTGAGAACATTACTTAGAGCAAGGAGACATTTTAAATTGAGTGCTTTACTTTCATCAAGGATGTTTAAAACCTGAAGCATTTCTGAATTCCTGTATCTGTGACCTAAATCTACTAACTGTAGATGATGTTTTGTCTCACACAGAGTTTCTTCTTTGTTTCTATCTTGCTGGAGCAGTACACCCAAATATATTGCTGCAGACATCTCAACTTCTTTGAATTTAAAAAAGACACTTGAAAGCTCAGCTTTTGAAGTAGCTAAAGACATGTTTTGCTTTTCCTGTCTGGAAGTTTTTGCACCCATTAGAATGGATATAGTGTCTATCAGGTAACTGAAAGATTTGACAAATTTTTTTTGTCTGTTAAACTATTTTTAGTCATGTATATCCTATAAAAGTTGATAAAATTCACTAGCATTTGTGAATTTGAAATTGCCCAGTGTCTGTGTCGGTGGGACCGTATGGGAAAAGAGCCTCAGATCTGAAGTAGTCGACTTCCTTGTCCCATTATCTGCCTTCTGCCGAGTAGGTTACATTCCACACATTTTTAATAGTGGCTTCCCCTCCTCCTTAGCTGCTTTGACTTGTTTTGTGGGAGGGCTTGAATATTTCAACTGATGCGCCAGAGGTCTTCTCCCAAAAAAGGAAGCTGATAATAAAATTGTTCAGAGCAGAATTTGAAAATAATCTGGTCTGTTTACTGGAATTGTGACCTGGGGTTTTAAAATCCAGTTGAACTGGGGATTTTACTTGAAGTTTGAGTTTTTGATTTTTTTCTTTTGTAGTTTAAGAGCTAATATTGCACCTTGAAATTCTATCTTCTGTGCATTTCTTCAATTTACAAATACTCTGAAGAAAATAAACAAAAGCCCTGCATCTCATGAGTTGATCTCCTGAAAAAAACACTGGCTGCCTGCCTGCGTGAGGGAAGGTGGTGATCTGGAAGAATTTGTTCAGGGTGATTTCAGAAGATGAATAATTCAAACTGCAGCCACTTGCTTCAGACTAGATAATAGAGGCTGGGTTTTCTAACAGCTGAACAGCTTATGCTAAAACGTAAAAAATTCCCTGCAGCACATGTACTTTAGGTAGCTGTTTTGTACGTGAGTTAATCCCATGCCAGTTGAGTAGCCTGAGAAATTTAAAAGTATCTCAGCTTTTCCCCTGTGCTAGAGGTTATGAGATGCTGCTGTGACTGCCTAGCACTATTCATCTAGTTATTTATTGTGTTTTTGTAACTTCTTCCTTGAATGGATTTTGATACCTCTGGTCTCTCCTCAGTCCAGCAAATACATGACGGATACAGGGAAAGGGACTTGTGCTGCTTGATTCTCCTGGACAAAACCCCGTGTTCTGTTACTGCTGACTGAACATCTCCGAGTTGGAGCACTGACTTTCTGTCAGCTTCCAGCCTGTGCTTTGAGGTGTGTGCTGTTGCAAATGAATGGCTGCCTGCTCTCCCAGCAGTGGGCTGTCACTGCGATTCCCGGGAAGATATCCCCAGATTTGTTTTTATGTCTTCAGGATCTGACGGTCATTTCCTAAACCTGAAGCATGTAGGCTGTCAGTGCCAAAACTTATTTGAAGAGGACTTTGTTATAACTCTGCTTTCCTGGTTANTGTTTTGTTTGCCTATATATATATATATATATATACACACACATGAGAAAAACAGCAATGCATTCGTGGGCTTTGATTCTGTTCCACATGTTTGTAACACATACGGTCCCTCTAGGCAGCTTTGAGTTCTGGTCATTATGAAAGGTTGAGTTTAACACATGCACAGGAAATGAGTCTTCTAAGACTTATGACTTAAATTAAAATACTTTCTAATGCTGGAAGAAAGCTCAGAAGAGAAACTACTTGCCTTTAATTGGTAGCATCCACCCTGTCTTTGTAAATAACATCAGCTTTGCAGCCTGTTCACCACACCGCTCTGCCGGCGTTTCTAATGCTGTGATCAGAGGTACGTTCACACTCTGCTACATCCAAGTTAAGCAACAGGAAGATAAGGTCTTCTGAAGGGTTTCTGCTTGTCACGCTGATGGACTGCCTGTCCGGAGACTTCACCTGTGATTAGTGGAAATCTGAATAGTTCATTATTCTAAGTATAATGAAGTTGAAGAACCTGTTTCTAATCTGCAAAAATTGAGAGAAACTAATGTGCTTTCCTGTGGTTTTGGTGCAGAAGGCTGTCTGCCTGTGCATTCCACGCTCTGTTTTCTCTCCACTGAATGCCTTAACCACAAGATCTCTACGTGGTTGAATATGGGAGCGGAAATAGCAGTAGGTTTTTTGTTTTTCTTTTTTTANTGTGGTTTTGGTGCAGAAGGCTGTCTGCCTGTGCATTCCACGCTCTGTTTTCTCTCCACTGAATGCCTTAACCACAAGATCTCTACGTGGTTGAATATGGGAGCGGAAATAGCAGTAGGTTTTTTGTTTTTTTTTTAAGCCACGAAAAAAAACCCTCTGATCAAACCCTATGCATTCTAAAGCTGCCTTCTGAAAGTAAACAAATTGAAGGTCTTTGCATACTGCTCACACATTTTAAGATGGCATTTGGTGTACTGCTGCCTCTTTATACCTTTAAATGAAACATTTGCAGGAGTTCTTTGCTCAAGCAAGCAATCATGTAATGATGTTCTCTACTTATTTGAGACAATATTTTATTGTATGTGCCTGTCAGACCAGGGAGGAATATTGCACATTGCAATTTGAATTTAGATGTTGCTCTGTAGATGAATTTCCTAATGAAAACGAGTGGCTGGAGTATGTTCTTGACTTCGGACCAAGATGTTCTAAGCTGTCTTTCCTACTAGATGTATGGTAAAGCCACTTTTTCACGTGCTGTTAACCTGTTAGTAGCGGGTTAGCAGAGGTTGGAGTTACAGAGTTAGTAACAGTAGGGAAGGACTGTGACATGTAGTGAGTTCGGCTAGTTTGCTATGAGTTCCTTCCTTCTGTACATATTCTGAGCTGGGCTCAGGTAATTTACTTGTTAGCTACTCGTTTCCTGTCAATGTGAACTTGCTTGCAGAGAGAACTTGAATTTTGTTTGTTTCTAATCTTTTTGTTGGTATGTTTTATAATTGCTGCATTTCATGCTACAGAAGCTCCTGGGGTTGCCTTCTTTCTTCTTCCTCTTTGCATAGGGTAGCAAGTCCTTCTTGTGCTGTGCCTTCTGCACTCTAGAATCAGCCTCTGCAGGATTGTGGCCTCCAGAAATGAAGTGAGGAATGGAGGGACTGCTTTGGAGAGGACAAAGAGCAAGTAAGAGCAGCAAAGAGCTACATGTCAGGAGTAATGGCTCCCCTCCTGGAAAGCTTTATGGGACTTGTCAAGTTGAAAGACTGTAAACTAACATGGTTTGGCTGATTATGGCATGTAAAAATAATAAACATTTGGCATGTTAAGATGATAAACAAAAAGGATCTTCCTTGTAAGTTGGTTCTGGACTGGAGAAATCTAATACTTTCTGTGCTGTTTGTGGAGTTCATACTCGTACCCTCTTTTCTGAGCTTGCTGTATGCCTGAAGAATATTGGTCTAACGTGGTTTTCAAAGGCAAAATATTTTAGTAATAAACAGAGTTACTTTTGTGGCTGTGGCTGTTCACAAGATCTGTCCTGAAGAAGGTAGCTTACTTCAGTGAAGATTTGTTACAAGTCAGTAATCCTAAAATCAGAGAGAGAGAGACAGCTGCTAGTGGAACCAGCATGTCTGAAGTGGAGAAATAGAACTAGCATGATCAAGTTATTTTTTATCAGCCCTTGTCCTTCTTGCCTTTGATCATCCTTGTACGTGGTTTAGACAATATGTTTATCAATGCTTCTCATGACCTATATTCATCTGATGTGCACCTCTGTTTTCCAGATAATAATGCTTTTCTCCTCAACTGATGTCGGTGTAAAAGAATAATGTACAGAGAAGTCGGCCTGCATCTTCTAATGCAAATGAAGTAAAAACCTTGTGGTCTGGCTGCTCTGTGCAGGCTGGCTTGTAAGTTTAGAAAACAAGTTTATTTGAGGATTTATGTAAATTCTTTGTAAGAATGAGTGCACACGGGTCAGAAGGGAAATCACCTTGCTGGAAACCCCCAGAGCAGATCTTGGCTATATGCTGCTACTGAACTGAAGTATCTGAATTTGAACCCTAAGTTTGAAGTTCACACCTTCAACAATCTAAAAATCCCAAAGCCTGCCAGTCTTCTTGAGGAGGGGATGATAAACTGGTCAATGTGGGTACGGGGTAGGAGAAAAAGAAATTCTTTGCGTTTTTAGTGTTGTGCCTTCCTTATTTTCCCGTAAAACTTGAAAGCCTGCTAAAATACTAGCTTGTTTTAGTCAGAACAGGAGTAGCAGGAGAGGAAGAGAAGAATTTATTCTATTCGAGTGAAATTTGTTTAGAGAGTTGTTCTTGAAGGTTTGTGTGGACATAATCAGGGAAATCATAATCATAATCAGCTAAATCTGAAGATTTAGCTGTGCTCCTCTTAGGAAATGGCAACAGAAAACTGGGCTCAAATCTGTTCAGATAAGCACATAAAATTACAGTTTTGCAAAAGGATGAGAAAAATACTTTGTTTAACTGAATCGAGCTGAGGTGTATTGTGTGTAGTCTGATGTTGCCTCTGCCCCCTTCCAGTTGGGATGGGGCATTTCCCTAAAGCAAAGCATGTGACAGAGCAAGATCCCTCAGCCAAAGGTCTTTCCTTTCTGCTGATGGTTGGTCTGCTACACCTTGGGATTCCAGCACAGGCCGTACTGTAGAGATACCATCTTGTCGGGATTTGTGCACCTGCAGCACAGATGGTGCCCCTGAGGTTTTTATTATGAGGCTCAAGTGAAGAGCAAGGGAGGAGTGCAGAAGGTTTCTATATCCAATGGAGGTTTGCATGCTCTTGATGGTCTCACTTTCTGTAGATGCCTTTAATAGTTTTCAGAGAGTTTGCTGCTGTACTGTAGGAAGAGCATTTTGATGTTAGAGCCCTGTTTGCTGTATTAATCTGCTTGCCCAGTTACTTAAGGAAAGCTGTGTTTACAAGCTTTAGAGGACCGAACCAAGAGCGGAGAACGACTCTGAGCATGTGTGGCTGGGTTGGTGTATGGAGCACTTGTGCTTCAAACAAGGAATTACAATACCCATTGTTTCATGAGAGAAGGTCTCCACTGCAGAGCTCAGGTTCAGCCTGAGCATCCAGATCTTGAAGGAAATTAGGCCCTGTTTCCCTTCAGCAGTTCATGTGCTTCTGAATGGGAAGTGTTTGCTCTTAATTTGATCTTTAAACTCTTCTTGCCCTTGGAGGAACTTCACTCACAAATGGGTAGAGAACTGTTCTGGAACCTGCACTAATGTACTGCTAAATAGGATGTTGGAGAAGAAAATACTAAACTGAGATTTTCAGTGATCCTGATGTCTATGTGAGTCTAGAAAATGCTTGTAGCTCAAACTGTGAGTTCCTGAAATAACAATGGATTGCCTGTAGATGTGGTGTTTGATACAAATCAATGTTTTTTATCTGTTACTTAGAATCAGCTCCACCATGGGAAGTGATGGTGCTCAGTGTAAAACTGCTCCAATCTTCCGTTTGCCTTCTTTACTGCTACCGTAAATGGCCATACTGTAAAAACATTTGTTGACTTTGTGTGGTGTTTGGTTGTGTAGCACCTCAGCTGAATGTTTGCCTTCAGTTTCTTGATGTGGTTCGTCATAGATGTGGTTTTTTGAAATGTGAAATGAGGTGTTTGCACATAAAACTAGTTTGTGGCATGAAGTAGATCTTAACATTAGAACAGGTCTGCCAGCATGCATCTTGAGTGTGCTGTGTCTCTGGGTTTTAAGGGAATGAGGATGGTCCCTTACAGCAGATGTTTGGCTTTTTTTGCTTTAGTTATAAGAGCGTGTGGTTTGGGGTTAATTATATTCTCACTGAGGTAGAAAAGTCCTTGCTTTTAGGATATATGTGCTCTAAAAGTGCAAAAGCCAGGATTAACATCCAACTGGGTAGGTCCTCCAACGCACGTGAAATATTCATCTAACAATCACAGAATCAATTAGACTGGAAAAGACCTCTGAGATCAAGTCCAACTTTTGACTGATCACCACCATGTTACCTAGACCATGGTACAAAGTGCCTCGTCCAGTCTTTTCTTGAACATTCTTAACATCAACACCATAGATATTAATTCATGCTAATTATCTCTTTTTCTATTCCATGTCGTATCTGTGATAATTCAAAGCAAAAGATAAACTCCCTCTGAGATTTTTATGTGTTTCCCTGCCTTGTGAGTGGGGTGATGCTGACTAAGAGTGGTACTACACCCGCAGGTGCAGGGGTGAAGGGGAAGAAACACTGGTTAGTTTTAGTACAAGCAAATGTTTTGCTGGTAAATAAGGTTTTTTTTAGATGGAAGTTGTTGCTTGCTTAAATATGTAGACTGACTGCTGAGGGCAAAAGCATTTTTAATAAAATTTGAGGCCATAAATGTGTTTCCATTTGACACTCTTGCCTTCAAAATCTGAAGTTGCTGAGGCTGAAAATTCTTGCACTGCTTAAGAGCATTTTAACTGTGATTACTGGGGCTTTAGGATCTCTTCCTTTTCCCTGTAGATCAGCTAACAAGCTAATTTAGCAAGACAGTGCTTATAACCAGTTCTGTGCTGTGAAATCTTACATGTCAAGATCAGCAATGGTAAAACCACTCAGTAGCTTCTGGTTCCTGGAATTTGACTCTGTGCACATTTCCCCATGTTGTAAGTTGCAACAATACTGGTCACATTGTGCTTTTCAAGTCTTGACTAATTGGGAAGATAATGCTACTCAAGAACTTGCCTCTGTCAAGCTCCCTAGTGAATATTCCTGTTGTGAATGACTTGGCTTCGTGTCTGCCACGCTGCTGGGGTGGGCCTGTGTGTGGTGCTTGCTTGGTGGAACAAAAGGATGGCCATCCATGCGTCTTCTGCCAGGAAAGCATCTTCTGCCTGGAAAGCATCTCCCCCTTGCTTGTTCTGTGCTTCTGATGTCGATGTGACTTTGTGCACACTGTAAAATAACTCAGGAAAAATAGTTACTGCCCCGTTTGATACTCTTCAGCTGAGTATGAGCAAGCGTGGGTTCTGGAGGAGGTGCACAGACAATGTTAGGGTTGCACATAAGCTTTGTGTGTCACTCTGCAAATGTGCTGATTTAGAAGTGAGCTCTCTGGTTCTTGTGCCGTTGAGTGCAGGGCCCGGAGATACTGCAGGACAGTATGTTTGAGTTGAATTGTGGGACACTGACTCAAGACATGGAGTGGAGCCATAAATTCTAAGTCTCTCCAGCCATGAGTCTGGT
Organism: Mystacornis crossleyi; assembly: GCA_013400655.1. Classification (NCBI taxonomy): domain Eukaryota; kingdom Metazoa; phylum Chordata; class Aves; order Passeriformes; family Timaliidae; genus Mystacornis; species Mystacornis crossleyi. The sequence goes on along the minus strand of VYZQ01026998.1, from coordinate 176,091 downwards.
GGTTTGGGTTTCCTTGTTGTTTTTATTTATATTTAGGGTAAAACTTTCTCTTTTACGTTTTGTGTTTCTTCTAAGAACTTCAACTGTCTGTCTGTAATGTAGAAGTTCCAGCAGACATGGCTTTGCTTCTGAGAAGTCAGAAATGAAGTGCTACATAGCCTGTTGTAAACAATCCTCATGCTCTGCACTGTGCCTTAGCCACTTGATGAGAAAACCAGGCTGAGTTACGCAGTTGTCAGATAGGAAGGAGTAATAACCTTTGATCTTGAAATCTGCTGCTGGTGGTAGTGAGAGACACTATGAAGACATCCTTCAAGGACATTAAGATTAAACTTCTCTGCAAGCACTGATTAGGCTGGAAAAGGAAAGCATTGTACTCCCCTGGTCTTTGTGATAATAATAATTTGTGAAAATACTCTGTATTGCTTTCTTCAAAGTAGTTTGTCCACCTGAAACTTTGTTTCAGTTACACCAGTGCACACTGCTGGCTCCTTGCACTCCATGTATTGGATTTCTAAGCTTTTGTTCTTCCAAGAACCTGGAATTTCGAGGATAGTGCTGTTAATTTGAACAATTACTTCCGAAGCAGTAGTGTCCACATCTGTGAGATTCACCTCTGTTTAATATACTTGTGCTTTCTGACAGGCATCAGGCCTCATCATGATCTCAGGTCAGCCTGCACCACTGAAATACCTCTGTTGGATATCTCTCTGTTCACATGGGGTCGGATTTCTCCATCTTGCTCCAAAGGTGGAGTGGCTTACCCCATTGCTTTGCTGAGTTCAGTTTACAATGACTGAGTCTGGGTGCTTTCTCTTCCCATCGGTCAGAATAGGATCTGTTGAACACCATGCCCGAGTAGCCAGACAAAACAAAGCCTTGTGTGCCAGGAAGGTCTGAACACACTGTCCCTGGCGTGAAAAGGCTTACGCAGCCTGCCCTACCTTGGAAGAGATCCCCTTCCTTGCTTTTCCCTCTCACAATTAGGTGGGTTAACCTGACACCTTAGGTTAGAGGCATGATAAAAAATACTCTTAAGCTTTTTGTTGTTTGGTTCTAAATCCCAAGCTGAGATTATGAGTGCTTCTCCTTGATGTGTCTGGGTGAAAAATCTGATGCTGAAATTCAAATCTCTTGAAAAACTTCACTTGGCAGAGGGGACATGAAGGTTATGGAGCTTGTTGCTGATTTGGGAGTGAGTAGCATGAAGTGCTTTGTTCTCCTTCCTGGTCCCCGTGGGAGCCCAGGTGCTGGCCAAATCTGAAAGTACAGATCAGATGGGAAAAAAACACCCATTGACCAGTGCAAATTCTCCTTCTTTCTGAGGTTTTGCTGCTTAGTCACAAACTTCTGAGAAATGGTTTCGGGTGGCGGAAAGCACATTTTCATCTTAGAATACAGTATGATTGATGACTGATGTGGATGTGCAGAAAAACCCTGGGTACTCCCGGCTGCTGAGCTGTTGGGTCTGCAGCATGGGACCCATGGGCCTTGGGTTGGTGTGGCTTTCACGCCCTGTCACTGTTGTGTGTGGAAAACTTTAGAAACTGATGTGTTTCGTATGTTATTGCTGTTGTAGTTTTTAGCATGAATTTCTTGTTGATGGCTTGCCACCTGCAAGCTGTTCAGACACCCTTTTCTAAAGGAAAGTTACCCAGTGTGTTTTCATTTTAATTGATTTTGCAGCACATTTTACCTTTATAATATGTGCACCATGCAGCTTCTGATGTTGGCACTCCTGAATGATTAACACACTTTGAAGAAGTCCATTATTTCATGGGTAGGCAACCAATTATTTCATTATCATTTAAAATTGTCATGCTCTGGGATGACTGCTGTATGCTTTACTGAGTTGGGTGAGGATCTGGGGGGAAGGCTAGTAATTATTAACCTTGCTAATGAAAATAGATGGCTAAATAACACTTACACAGCTGTAATTTCAGCATTCCTGACACTTCTGGTTATGGCACTTTCCAAACTTAAAGATAATAGTAATTGTCTGTAGTCTGCAAAATTAGTCTAGACAGTCTAATCTAAGGCCAAAAGGTTGGAGTTGAATAAATATGTAATTTGGGCGAATAAAGCTATTAGAGCTGTGCTTATCTTCTTGACGCAATAGTTCTTATTAGATATAAGTGCTATTTTATAGCTTTTTCCTAAATAATTAGCTTCTAATGATCAGTCAACAAATCTTTGAAAAATAAAGCACTCTAGACTTTGCTAATGAAACTGAATATTTTAATGTTGGATATTGTCCAAGCTGGCCTTCAAAAATTCCATGGAATTTACTGGTAACAGAAAAAACCCCACAGGACAGGAACTAGTGTATTGCTATCAATGTCTACAATGATCTGGCTCTGTAAATAAAAATGTGTTACTGGGTCTGAAAGAGTCATCTCAACACTTTGGTTTTCCAGTAGAACAAGTGGTATGATCAAAACTTCTGGAAGCTTTCATTCTTTCGTTTGTACCTGTTTGGCACTTAAATATTTAAGCAAATTGTGTATTTAAAAAAGTAGTTGTATATATTAAAGTTGAGTGAAAAGGCCTCTTTCAGTGATAACATATGAACTTTATTAAGGTGCCTGGACATATAAATGTAGTTTGCATAGGTACTATTTATTTGGATGAGGGATTTTTATAATTTTTAGGTAGCAATTTGAACTTTCTGATCTCTTGATCATCCTGAAGGCAGCAGGGAGTTACAGTGGAATGTCAGGACTGGGGATGATAAAATCACCCTCTTTCACTAGGAAGTTGCTGTAGTTTAATTGTAAAGTGAAACACTAGCCTAGAAATATTTAATCCTAGCTTGACTCATTCTAGAAAACTGTAGGCACTGGGTTTAGTGGGCTAGTCAACCTGATTGTATCTCCATGATAAACAAATGTTTTAAGAGGAAGAATGTGGAGAATTTACCTTCCTCAGGCTTTCTGCTTGACTCTTTCTGATGAACCCGTCAGAATAAGATATTAACTTCAGAAACTTTTGATCTTAGCTTGCTGTGGAGTCCCAGGGATCAAATATTTTCAGGTCCTTAAAATGTGAAATAGGGGTTAGAGTTGCTGGAGTGCATCTTTGTTTTACTGGCTTGTTGGACTAGAAAAACTTCTTACTTTAATTAATTTAATTAATGTAATTGTTTGGCTCCAAATGTCCATAACCCAAGCTAGACAATCTGAAAAGTCCAAGTTCATCAGAGTTATGAAGTGGCTTCTTAGTTAATAGACTGGAAATGCCTTAAATGGGGCTCTCCTCAGAGCCACTAAGCTGAAGTCTGTTGCTGACTGCGTTACACTTAGGTCTAAGTTACTGAAGAGAGATTTTAATTGACGCTAAGTCTTCTCCTCTTAATTATACTTGGTTTATAAACCAAAATCTCTTAATTACGCTGTATATCTTGAGGTGTTCTAATGATTTCATGTGTATGAGAAAAGGTATTCTATAACTTCTGCCTCAGCAGGGGATTTTTTTGAACAACCTTACTTTTTTATCTTACAGCTGTAGTCCCCATTATCTGTTATACACAGTCCTAAAATCAGATATGTACTTTTAAAAAAAATCACTGCCTTCTTGAGAAAAAAACTGAGTTCATCACGAAGAGCTTGTGTGAGTTGCTAGTTTGAAAACTATCTAAACATGATAAAACTTTATGGATGAAAAGATAGTGTGTCGTGAATGTGTTAAACGTTCCTTGAATTACGAGTGGTTAAGATAAGGACGATGAAGTACCTGGTGTGTTCATAGTTCCTGCACATATTTACTGTGAAGCAAAAATGAAATTAAATCAAGACTCAACTATGCTTGCAGTATAGAGTATGCTTTACAGTCAGACTTGTTTCAACTTGAGAAATTGCAGAGCTGCCTTCAAAGAATTTTGTAGGTGCTTACTGGCATTAAAGGGCATTAACTCAAGGCATTACAAAGAAGTCTTCTCAGACAGTGAAAGTGTACCTTCTCTGATCTTGAGCAATGAAAGCTGCACCACCAGGAAGTACTCAAGGGGCCAAAGCTTAGTGCACATATTGCCTAAAACAGGTCTCTGTGTGAGTGTGCTTGGTGTTTGGTGTGGTCTGATTTTGAGATATTTGAGAGTTATAAATTGGAGGGAAATGTTCACAGGCTGGTGAGCTGCTAATACCAAGTTGCTGTCCCGTGGGGAGAGCTGTAAGGTGGGAACTGAAAGGAGACCTAAGCACAGTGCAGATTCAGTTTGAGTTTAAAAGGCGAAAGCTGTCTTTAAAAAGTATCAATCTGCTGTTTTTTCAGGAAGTTGATATTTTATAAGGTGTTCACATGCATTGCAAAATATATATGGAAAGAAAACTCACTCTCATCAGTATTCACATTAAGTTCATGTAGCCAGCATCCACTCTGTCCATAATTAGACTCAGAGAATCCTTTAGATTGGAAAAGACATTTAAGGTCATCAAGTTGAGGCTGTACTGGCATCTGATGGTGTGTTTAAGCTTGGCAGGATGTTAGCAAAAGGGCCTGTAACTCCTCAGAAAAGTGGTTTTAATGATTATTCTTGAAACCTCTATGATTTGAACATGCACTGAAAGGCTGTCTTAGTCAAAGTGTCAAAGACACTTTCTTTTCTCCAAGCAAATCTACTGTCTCTGGGTTTATTTTTTTACCCACTGGATCTTGTAATTATCTGTTTAGCAGTTGCGCTCTCCATTTTTTTACCTGTAAACCCAAGTTATTTTGCCAGCCATGCCTTAGGTGTCAGGTTTGAGGGAGAAAAAAAGGGTGGGGTCGGAGAAAGTAAAGCTGCTTTATTTTAAGTAGCAATTAGGGGAAGGGCAAAAATTAGCAGGCAGTTTTTTAGGCATGTTGAAAGGTGTAAGAGCTGATGGATGTTCCCTGTCAGTGCACAAAAGTCAGTTTGATTTCAGTCTTTCATATTCCAGAGTCTTGGTCCACTGCGTGACTGCAGAATAAGCTGATGCTCCAGAACCAGTCTGGCTCTTAAATCTGTCACACAAGTCAGTCCTGCTCAGCTGGGGATGAAATCTGAAATTTCCTAGCCTACAGCTATCTGGAGAAACACTGTTGGAAATGAGTGTGTTTATGGATACAAAGTCCAAGTGTTCATTTAGGAAATGCAGAAATTAAAGGTGCATAGACAGAGTTAGACATATGTGTTAGTCTTCAAATTAACGACACTTTACCCTCCATACCCTTTCCCCCTTGCCCCGCCATCCTAGCTCATCTTTGCCCACACCTGTAAGGGAAGCAAAACTAGTTTTGTTATTAGGCACTCTGGGTAGTGAGCAGAACAAAGCCCATATAGAAAAGAGCCATGTTATATTTAGCTGTGTGCATTAAATGTGCCCATGCACTGAACACAGTTTTCTTGGGAGCTTTCTTTTTCTGATGTGCTCGCTCAGTGATCAGTGTCCGTGGAGGGAGAGGGGCACAAGAGTATGTGGCTGTGTAATGGGACTCACTCACATTTTTAGTGTTTCCAGACTAAGCACAGCTTTTGGCAATCCTTGCATTGCATAAAAACTGTAAGGGGAAGGCTCTACTTAACCAAATCAGGTGTTTATTTTTGTATTCTAGTATCTCTTCTGTCTTCGAGTTGTATGTTGGCAGGGGAGTAATCTAAGGGATGTACTCTAAGGCTGCCATGGCTTATACAACAACTTTGCATTTTCCATTATGATTTTCTTCTTTAATAGAACCGGTAATGTTTGATTAAGCATGTACTTAATCATGAAATTTGGTATTATATATACATGTATTGCTCTTTCTTCAGGAACAAATAAAAACTTTTCAACTTGTGTACGAGTTCCTTGTGTATAATTTTCTTCAGCTTAATCCTCTTCTCTCTTTGTGCCCCAGTTTTCACTGTTCATGAAATGAAGTGTTTCACATTACTGGGTAATGGCAGTAATTGAAGTTACAAATGACATCTGTTTCCCTGGACAGCCATAACAACGCTGACAGTACACATTAGAGCAGTGGGAAGCAGTGCAAATTGAGGGAAGCATCACTGATTACTTGCAAGCACTGACTATCTTTTAATTTATGTTTCTTGGAAGAAAGGAATGGGTGCTGTTACTGTTTGTATAATTAAAAGAAAGAACCTCTTAAAGATTTGTAGGAATATGGGATGATTGCATGATGACACACTTGGCCTTCTGAAGCATGGAGGCAGTGTTCTAATCATTATTTCTTTAGTCTGGTCTTTATCAGGGTAATTCTAGACCTTGGTCTCCTATTCTCCCAGTGCTCAACACCAAAATACTTGCCCTCATTCTGTAAAGCGTGACTGTTTATGCCAGCAAAGCGTGCTGAATGCAGTCCTGAACATTGGTGTTTGAAATGGTGCTGGGTTGCTGTGGGTACCTCCTGCACTCCTTTTCTGGTGCTGGTTTGGACAAAACCTTTGCAGAGGTGACGCTCCCATCATCAGCCCAGCAGCATCCAGCTCCTGCTTCCCAGCACCAGCCAGTTAAACCCATCTGGAAATACTGGGTCCTAGTGTACCACCTGCTCTTGGGGAGGTGTATGTTTACTGTGGGAACAAGCTTGTCAGAGACTCTCTGGTTAGTGGCGTGCTTTTAGCTTGTTTGGGTTTTCCTATGACCCAAGTACTTGGGGCTCTGCAAAGTACTAAATTCGTGTGTTTTGCTGTGTCTGTTCCTTTATTCTGGAATGCAGTCTGCATTTATGTTTGCTTCTAGAAGTCAGTAAGGGTTTTTTCCCTGCATGTTTTCCTTGTTTTCTAGCCAGCCAACTCAAGTACTCTACAGAAATGGCTTCTCCTTTGTGCTGTGAAAGGAGGTTCTTTTAATTCCTTGAGGTGCTGAGGCCCTGAGCTGCTGTTTTGCCTGAATACCCCTTCTGCTGGGCAGGTTAGCTCTGGACCAGGGCACCTCAGTGCTTGGGCAAGGTGACAGGTTACTGCCACCCATCCTCTAGGAACTTGCCTGTGGTGGCATAGAATCTGTCTGCTTGCTCCTCCAGGGCCAGGAATGTAGATTAAAACTCCTAGACATGGTGTCTCACCTCCTTTGCAGCCTGGAGGAAGGCCCAGTGTGTCACTGGGGTCATCATAGCATCGACTTGGCTGCTCTGCCACCCTTAGGTAGAAGAGTTGAAGGCAGAGGCTGTAAGATTTCGTGGGTGGGAAAACAATGCAAGTTGCAAACTGAGTTATGCAGTCAGTCCTTTAGATCTTAATTCATGGTCTGGGAAGGCTTTTAGGCCTTTATGTAGCCAAGTACCTCAAACGGAAAACTTGTCCACTTATGGCCCCACTAACTGGCCATGGCGCTGGAGTTCTGGTCTTTACCTGTGGCACTGACTTTGTCTATGGCTTGGAACAAATGCTAGAAATACTCATTTAAATGAAGATAACGTCGGTTTCTATCTTTTTCTGGGTTAAGTATTTCTGATGCGATCAGTGTGGTGTGTAATAGGGCTGTAGCTGATACTGCTGTTTGTTGTAGGCCCGTGGTGAAGACCTGGCAGTGCAGGGGGTGAATTGGGCTTTTTGTTGGTTGACTGGGTCAGGAACAGGCAGGTTCTCGGTGAAGTTCAGGAGAAGTGAGGTAAAACCTAGAGAAGAGGTGGTAGTGTAAAAGGCAGGCAAAGGACAGACTGCCAGCAGAAATACTCTGTCAAGTAGCACAGCGCAGGAGATGGCTTGGGATCATATATTTCAGGTATTTGGGAATGTGTTCAAGGCTAAAGTTGAAGCTTTGGTGTTGATGGATGTTACACATGTTTGTTTTAAGTTCTAGCACAAAAATTATAGCTAGGGAGGATTGTTGGGCTGTTTGCAATGTTCAGATTGTAGATGCTTATTTAAATCCGGAGCTGGTCTGTAACTGTAGCTGGAGGGTGGAAACCCATCTATTTCCTTGCCTTTACTGGGTTTGAACCAAAAACTTAAAACATGTGGAAAAAATTTAAATAAGCAACCAGTGGCTCTTTGAAACGTTATGTGTATGTTTAGTAAATACAGATGGAGATTATAGAGACAGCAAGGATGAATATATATTTTGGCATGTACCTCTCCTTTAACTTACTCACTGCAGTGTGCTCTTGGCGTGCTGGGCTGCCTTTCATTGCACGGCCTTCAAGCTTGGTGTAAAGAAAAAGGGAAGAATGTTATGCAGCCAGCCTCTGGACTGCAGCTTAGAGCAGCTTCCTGTCAACAACATCCTACTTCTCTCCCACCCTAAAACATAAAAGTGCAAAATAAAGTTATCTCGTGGCTTTTCAGTTTGTGGACTGTTGATTACTTTATGAAGGGTAAATGTGAACAGCTGCACAAGAGCTGTGGGTTGGCACTGGGGTTTTCCATCGAAGCTGTCTTTACTTAGACATTCTTATTAATTTATGGAGTGGGACTCAGGCTCGTAAGCTAATGGAAGAATTTCTCTGTGTGTATTAAAGGCAGCATAAAAATGGAGGAAGATGATACACTTAAGAGCAGGTTTCCATATCTTCTCCGTACCAAAAGACGTGAGTGATTGAAACAATGATTTAGGGGCTGCTATTGCCTAAAACAAAGACTGCTAGAGCAGTATTCTGCTTAGTGTCATTGTTTCTATGCACTGCTAGTAGAAACTCCTGTGAAGGTCAGGGGATCGTTTGAAATGCATTTTAAGATGGTAAGTGTATATATAGGAAGGGATTTTAGTGGTGGGTTGCCCAACTGTAAATGATGTAGGTAGTGTGGGGATGGGGATTTTTATGTTCTTTTGGGTTTTTTCCCCTTTGCAAAAGTCCTTGGCAGCGGGCTTTCCCTCCTCTGGACTCGATTGCCTCAGCAGTCTTAGAAAGAGAAAGCCTAGAAAACCAGTTGCATAATGTTCTGGGTAAACTGAATGGTTGATGAGACTACTGGGCTCAACTTCTCATTTCCCTTCTAGGAGATGGGTGGAAAGAGCTTTGATTTTACTGGTGATTAAGGGAGTGGTGCAACAGGAGAGCGTGTTGAAGTTACTATCTCCTTAGAAGAAATTTAGCTGCTTCTAATTATTTCCTGCAGGCAGTGGCCAAGTGCACTGGAGCCAGCTGAATGAGTCGTGGCTCCTTGGATTTGTCAGAGAAACTCAACTGCTGCTAGAGGAGCAGCTCTGACAGCCTGGTCTGTATCAGGCCACCCTAGAGAGCCGTGCCGTGTGTTCCGTGCCAGCTCCCATCCCAGGCTCCTGCTGTAGCTTCCTGGTGTTGCTGTAGCTTAGCAGGGGGACTGCTCTGAGGTGTTAGGGCTTGCACAGACAGCTTTCATGAAGGAGACAGCAGTAGGCAGGCCTGGGTGTTCCAACACTCTGGGATGTGCTTGCCCCTCTAATTTGTCCAGACTTGGCGTCAGTTTGAAACCAGTGGTTTGTGTCTGCTGGAATTGTGGTCCTGTTAGGCTTATAAGCAGTTCTGCCACAAACTCCTTGACCTCTACAAAGTTATTTATGCTGGTGTAGGGTCTTGGGCTTGCTGGCTGTGCAGGCACCTTGCCCGGATGGCATTCAGGAGTGAAGAGATGGCCTCATGGAATGTTTCAGGATATGCTCTGCCATGCCTTAATTCTTTAAACACTGCCTGAACAGCAGCGGGAAGGTCCGTTTCTGCTCAAATTGATAAATACTGTGTCTGCGACATTTAATTTTTGTAAATCAGCCCTGACTGAATAAGGTCTGCAAGCTGTGGTTGTCATGTTTCCTGTGGCACGTGGTCCCAGCGCAATTTGGGAAGACTCCTTCAAAACCAGCAGCTGTTTCAGGCATGTAAGTCTTGTCCAGAGCCTGAAGGTAAACCACAGCACTAATTGCCTTGCAAAGCTCTCCTGTCGTGGCTGTGACAGCAGATTTGGCAGCGCGCTCCATGGGAGGGAAGAAAATACTTGCAAGAGCAATTGTTACATGGGGGAGCTCTGGCATCTGCTCGTTCTGTATTTGACATGTGGCTGATGCTGGATCAGGGCAACTTAAGGGCAACTTAATCTTGTTTCCCTTTTTGAGAGAGGAACCGTGTTCCATGTCTCTGTACTTAATCTTGCACTCTCACTTCTTATGTAGTTGTTGGGGGTTTTTTCTATTAAAAAAACCAAACTAAAAAGGGTGGAGGGAATCACTGAAATGCCCTGCAGATTACGGAACATGCTGTAGTTCTTGGCCCTTGGACAGATAATGAGGAAAATAAGAAGAATCCCTCTGAGATCATTATGGCTTTCTTTTTCTGAACTCTCTTAGTGAAGAATATTGCTCTTGTTGGATATAAACTTGCTACTTTAGCTGTTTTGCTAATAGTGATTCATGAGAGCGAAAGAAATCAATTCCAAATTCTCCCTTTTATTTAAAAGCTGCTGTTCTTTACCATTTTGTAGATGTAAAGGTTCAGACAGTAACTTTGAATTCTGCAGGATGGAGAAATGAAAGCTGAAGCTGGAGAGGGATAGGGACTAATTTCAGAGTGCAGGCTTTATCTTCCAGGGTTCAGTCACCGAATGCTTTTTTATAAATATCACTTTCTGTTTCCTTAATGAAACATAAGACTTAAATTCCCTTCCTTGTGATCATCCCTTTAAAGTCAGATTCTGCAAATGATTTTATTTATAAATCTGTATGTTCACATAAGTTTCTCATCCATCTTTCAAGGTTTGTTAAAGGCCACAGAAGAATTGAGACCTTATTTACAGTTTGTGTAAATTCATTCCTCCAAGTCTTTTCTTAATCTCCTGGATAGCACATTTTGAGTCATGGATACAAGCAAAAGAAAAGAGGAGAACGGTTTTGAAGGCTGAATTTTTTCCTCTTTAAATCTTAAAGCGAAGCAAGGTAAAGGGGTGACTTGCAGTTGAAAGAGCATCTTGTTCTGTGATGAGTGTTCTGCTCTGTATAGATAGGCACTTTGGCTGTGAATCCTGAAGTTTGTGTGCTGCATTTAGGGTACCACATCTGTTGGTTTACTGGAATTTTTTTTGTAGTAGAGGGTTTGTTTGGGATTGGGTTTTTTTTGTTGTTGTTTTGATTGGTGTGGGTGGGGTTGTGGGTGGGATTGAAGCAGGATGACTGAAATACCCTCTTGCCATAACTGCGGAGCTGTGTAGGTGTATCCTGAGAGGACACTGATGTCTGCTTAAAATGCAAAGGAGCTGTTCAGGGTCTGTGCTCTGAGGGTCGGCAGCTTTTCAGTGTGGTGCCAGATCTAAATGAACAGATCAACAGCAACCTGTACAAAGTCCTCGTGCAGCCAACTGCGTGATGGCTGTGGTGGATGAGCGTAGGTTATATATAGCACACACAGCTGGTCGGGTGTGCTACAACTGGTGATGTGTTTCTCCCAGGAAGGCAGCTGCAACTCAGTCGGTGAGCTCTGCTGGGGAACCCCTGTCCATGCTGCTAAACCAGGAGTCTGGCATGGACATGTCCAAATGGTCAGTTGGGTGTGGTCAGGACAGTGTTCTGCAGCCAGCCCTCATGGGCAGATCCCAAGCCAAACTGGACAAGGACAAATACAGCCACATAAATTATCTGCAGAGAGCAGAGTTAACTGTGTTCTGCACTGACAGTGGTGTGTCTGGAGAAGGTTAGTGGGCTAGTGCTGTGATTTCAGTTCTTCCTTCCCCTCCCCCCTTTGTTTTGTTTTGTTTGTTTTGTTTTGTTTTCCCAACCGTGACATCTGTTAGTTGACTTTGGTAAGTGTAGAGGAGTGGTGTCTTGTTGGTATCTTTGAGTTTGTGTGATAGGAAAGGTGCTTCAGCAAGGGCTATGAATTTTGACACGGATAAGGAGATGTACCCTGGTTTTGGTGCTATCTTCTTAATGCAAGAACAAAGTCCCCTGTTTTTCCATCCTAGGAGCCAATACGTAGTTTCAAAACATTCCTAATTCCTTACTGGCTCACAGAACTGAATAACGTACACAGGTGGTAGTCCTTCAGTTCTGCACAGTGAGGGCAGTGCACCGAGCGCCTGCTGGGAGCACAGATGGGAAGGAATTTGATCAGGTTTCAGATTTGTTATGCCAGTGTGCTTTAGTTTTAAGCGGAGATAACTTTACTGTGACTTCAGCTGCATGCAAGCTAAAACTTCATCCTTTGAATTCTAAACTTGTCTTCTGATGGCGCTGTTAACTCAGTATTCAATACCAGATCATCCAGTCTCTAGAGAAATGTACCAGAATGTGCTTTGCTCCACAGTTTGGGTGATAAGCAACAGCCTGGCAGTGTCTGGTGGAGCCTTGTGCTTGGGCCATGGGTGGCACAGGCATTTCATTATTCTGCTTTTGGGGGTTGTCTTTCTGGAGTGCTTAAAGTCATTAAAACCAGGAGAGAAATCCTGAGAACAAGGATGATCCAATAAACTTTATTCAGCTAACAACTAGGTACCACTTGTGCTGTGTGGAGCTGTTGCTAGAAATTGTTTTAAAACTGCTAGGGAACTCTAGAAACAGCTGAGAAAATCCTGGTACTTCCCAGAAATTACTGGCTCTGGGAACAGGGGAGGAAGTCCTGTAAACTTGAGAATTTCAAAGAACTTCTAAACCCTACCAGAAGTTCAGAGACATTATGAGAGACCTTAGAAGTCCCTAGAAACTGAAAGTTTCTAGGGATTCCTGAGAAATTCTAGGAGTTACCAGTAATGTCTGGAAAATGTTAGAAATGCTGTGGGAATCCAGTCAACTCAGTGACTCTGCTAGTAATCTCTACAATTTATGAGCATTTACTAGGAATAGGGAAACCTTTACTGGTTATCTTTGGATGAAGTGTCAGATGGCTGTACATGGATAAACATTCTCATCTTCCTTAAGCTGTCAAGCGTCCACTTTTAGCATCTCCCCCAGTGAGTGTCCTGTGTGTGCTTGTCTAAGACGCAAACTTGTTTTCTTCTCTGCAGTCCTACTTTGTTACGGATTATGACCCAACCATTGAGGACTCCTACACCAAGCAATGTGTGATAGACGAGAGAGCCGCGCGCTTGGACAGTAAGTACCCACCCAGAGTGCCCACAAAACTAGGATCAGGAATTTCTGTTATTCCCAGGAGTTACCTGGGTGACATGGTAGCATGAAAAACACACCTCTGTGCTGCCTCTGCCAAGTACAATATAAATGCTTGGCTTTAAAATTTTCAGTTCTTGCATGTTGGTGATCTCTTTAAGGATAAAGCAACAACCCTCATTCCCATGTACATCTGAGCGTTTTCCATCTGTTTCAGCTGGTCAGGAATTAGCAGAAGTCGTCAAGTGTTTTGTTGTTCAGTTTGTTTGGTAGGTCTTGAATTTTTCAGTCAGTGAAAGAACTTGTTGGCAATCTTAGAAAAATATCCAGTAGTATCTGTGGAAAGTGGTTTCTGCTTAGCTATGATGCACAGGAGAGACTCTCACAATATCTTATTAAGAATAATTTTTTTGTCTCAGTCTATCAGAACATGAAATGTAATAATCCATATTTTTGCTTATGTTCAGTTCTGGATACAGCAGGACAAGAAGAATTTGGAGCCATGCGTGAGCAGTACATGCGGACAGGGGAGGGTTTTCTGCTCGTTTTCTCAGTCACAGATAGAGGAAGGTAAGCCTGAGGTCAGGTGATTAAAACAAACAAGTTTTAAGTTTTCTGAAATGGCACCTTATCCTTAACTGAAATCATCTCAAACAGAAGCATTAAGTATGTGTTCGCTCTTAGGTTCGAGGTGTGATGCCCTTTCAGCCCTGATGAAGACCAATTTTGAACCAAACACTTTGTGAAAGTATCTGTTTGTTTCAATAGATGGCTTGAAAGCACACACAAAAAAATGACAGCTGTATTCCAGAACTATACTGTGGTCCAGAACACCATTTTCCTGGAAGTGCCTGGTATTCAGTCAGCTCTTAGGAATATCCCCTTGCCATGTGCAACATCAAATAGCTGGCTCTGGGTTTCCGAGTGGGTTTAGCGTATGTGCCTGCACTCTTCTGCAGGCAGTGGCCCCTCTGCTTAGTCCCATGCACTGACTGAATGGCTGCAGAGTGGAGATGAAACATCATCTGAGAAGCTCATGGAGAGCTACGCTGAGTGGCATACATCCCTCCTAGTTCACCTTTGCATGAGATGTCGGACTACCTAATTTTTTTTTAATGTGACTTTTTTACTGATGATCATCTTGCTTTTAAATTTTAGCTGGCAAATTAGGTGTAAATGCCTTCAGACTGTATGTCTGGAATTAAATACTGGGAAGGCTAAAAAGGGTGTGTGATTGTCTGAAAACATCTGTGCTGAAGGCCCTTATGTAGTGATGTAGCTTAAACAGTGTTCACTTGAAAGCAGTGATTTATTTATTCATTCCCCCAAAATCCTTGCTTAGGCCAGAATTAGCTTTTTTCGTATACTATACTGAAAGAAGTTTTCTGCTCTGCTCGCCTTTCCTTAAACACTGCTGGAATACTCCTTACTGCTGGAACAGCATCAGTACCTGATATAACTTCGTTGGTAACTGGGAAGCTTTCTGATCATTTAGCCCTGCCACTTTTCTGTTCTTGAAGAAACAAAACTTTCCAGGTTTGCTGGCTTCCTCCAAAATTCTTAGTCGTAAGACGTAGATGACAGTCATAAGACAGCCATAGAAGTAGCTATGGAGGTTGCCAGCTGAAATATTGATTAGCAGGGTCTCTATGCTGTAGTTTGAATATTCTAGATGGAGTAGAACTCCAGAGCCAGTATTTGCAGAATGGACTGTGGTTGCTTGATTCTCTGCCCCGGGTCCCTCTGGATTGAGACACAGTCAGTGTTTTGCTCACCCTGCAGCCCCACCTCAGCCCAGTGCAGAGAACACTGCTCACTTGGGGATTTTTTAGTTTGAGTGTTGAATGGTTCTCTAACTGGTCATGCTGTGACTCTGGAGGGCCTGCAGCTGTCTGTGCTTGTGTGTCATGGCAGGGCAAGTCCAAATGCGTGACTCATCATTTCTGAACTTCTGCAGAACCTGGGAGTCTATGAATTAGTGCACTGATGCTCTGCTTGTGTTCATTCACAGCTTTGAAGAAATCTATAAGTTTCAGCGGCAGATTCTTCGAGTGAAAGATCGCGATGAGTTTCCAATGATTCTCGTCGGTAATAAAGCAGATCTGGACCACCAAAGACAGGTGATTCATTTGCTGTTAGTTCCTGCTCGCTTTCATCCAGAAAATTCAGTTTTCCCCCCAAAACTAAAGTTCCTCCCAGAATGGGAACAAACAAATGAAAACAGTCATATCTTACAAACTAATTCCAGTGCAAGAAACTACACTCAGGTTTTGTACTTGAAGAACCTTAAGAGCATGGTGGCATTCCATACGCAGCACATCTCCTGTCTGACTCAGTGGGGTTATGTTGAGACCAAATCTATTCACAGAGCTGAGAGCTTTCTGTCATGACTCGATTACTCAGGCATGAACGTGTCTAATTCCTCAGTTCTGTTACTCACCACTGCACTGTGCCAGCAGAGTGCATTCCAACACTAACTCCAACGATCCTTAGTCTTCAGTGCTCCTGCTTTTATCTTTCACTCCTGTTACCTCTCAATTAATAGTTGTTCACTGTTTTCTCTTTGGCCACTCTGCATAACTGACTTAAAGCTTTAAAAGTTGGAAGTACAGCAACACAATTTCTGTTATATTTAAAGTACCTTAAAGTTTTGAAACCAGTAGTTTTCAACCTCACTTCTAGTCGCAAGACAACTTAGAAGATTTAGTTTATAATGATTTAAAGGACTTTTAAATGTGTTTTCCGTAGTTGCTATTGATTTTTAATGAATCAAAACTAATTTGAGCTGAAATGAAAAGAATCTTACTATAGCAGCAGGAAAGGAACAGATGTCAAACTTGTATTTTCTTAAGCAATTAATTTGAGAAGCTTAGTGTTTTCTCTTGAGACAGTAAAATGACATCTAAAGCTTGGTAGCAAACACATGATTCTCTGAGAATAAGTATTACTAAAATTGGTGTAATTGTTTTAAGAGTTTCACAAGAAAGAAATAGTTTAAGGAGCTCAGTGAGTTAGTTTGTGCAATGTTGAATTGCAGTTACAGTACAAAAAAGGTTCCTGTTGAGTATGGTCCCTTGACTGTCACAGCCTCTTTATCCCAGAAGCTGTGTAGAAAGATCATGGTAAAACTAAAAGCTATGCTGAAGGATGCTGCCGTGAAAAAAGTTTTCACAGAAGTAGCTCACAAACTCGTCAGAAGTAACTGTGAGTATTCACACATTCACAGAACAGCCTGCCCCTGAGACAGAGGCAAAACTCTTTCATTCTTTAGTTACCATCGTGCCCCCATCAAAATTCTCAGATTTAACCTTGCAGGTCCTGGAACATATGTACTTAATCTCCTGCACAAATGTTGGCATGGGAATTATGGAGGTGAAAGTGAGCTCTTCTGCTAATTGTAATTGCTGAAAGACAAACCCCCCGATGCTTTGGAGGGGAAATAACATCACTGCTGTCAGCCCCAGCTCTCAGGATACCTGCAGGGGTAGTTGGTAAACCCTCTGCGTCCATTTCTAGAAGCAGCTGTGGACTTTGTTCTCTCTCCTCCACCCTCCTCATGTTATTACACCGCCTCTGTTTCTTCCTTAAAGGCAGAGAAGTGCCTGTCACCTGTTCTGCTGGTCCCTCTGTCCTGTTCCAAGCTGCTTTTTCAGGTGGTGGGGGGCTGGAACACATTCAACCTCAAAGCAGCTTTTTTCGAATTGCCAAACTTTGCAATTTTGCTGCTTGTATCAATATATATCTCCAAAATCTCCTGTTGTTTTTTATGGCTATATTAATTGCCTTAATTGATTAGAATGCTGATGGGCATAACTTCTTAGTGCTCTCACTCACCATTTACGTGCCAATTGGTGGACTTGTCACTCCCATCGTAAGCTGAGGCTTAGGCAGATGTGGCTGAGAAAACACTTCTGGGTTTGCTTAAACAGCTGCTTATGTGTTCTTAACTCTTCCCTGCCCCTTCCCTGTCACATGGTGTGTTTCACTTGGCCTTAAGTCAGTGTGAAGGAATGGTTTAGGGATGCTGAGCCGGCATAATTGGTCCCCACAAGGGAGAGGCTCCCCTCCCTCTTGACTTCACATTCCCTCTCTTTCCTTTGCTGGCTCCAGATCTCACTTGAAGCACTTTAGGAGTTGAATCATCTCTCTGGATGGGGAGGAGCAGGAATGGCTTCCTGGGACCTGTGTGAGCTATATCAGCTTGCAGAAAGACTTGAGTGTCTGTGCTGGGAGCATGGGAAGGGGTGGGACTGTGGCTTGGAGCAGAGCAGGGAGGAGTTGGGGTGGGGGGAAGCAAATGAGACCTCGCCTTTTGGCAGCAGCGAGCAGTGAGACGTTATCAGCTGGGTGTTGAACAGAGGGGTTGTTTCTGTTCCATCATATGAACTCTCAATTCAGCCATCCGGTCCCTGAGGGGACCAGCTTGGTGATCTGACTGGAAACTTGTCAGCTAGTCCTGCCACCGACCAAACCAACTAGGCCAAAAGTGAGGAAAAGCCTCAGCCTGACCAGCAAGGTCATCCTCTCTGGCTGCAGGTTTCTTGTGCAGGCAGCTGCGAGGGAGGTCTGGGGTGAAAGGCGAGAGTGCTCCTCACCTTGGCAGGGAGTGCTGGGTGAGTGGGAAGTGTGGGGGATCCCCAGGCTGTAACCTGTGGGCAGAAACGTGACAAGGGCAACTCCTCTGCATTTTTACGCTTTGTCTGCTGATGTGTCAGGCCTCACTTGGGCACCACCAAAAACCTGCTGAGGCAAATAAAAGATAAGTGTGACACTAGCCTATCTGGTTCTTTCTCTCTTAACTTCTTTAATCCCAACTGTACATATTTCAGCTCCAGAATTCACATAACATTTTTAGAAATTCAGGAAGCTGAGTGTCAGTTTTTAGAGCAAAACTGTACTGGGCAGCTGCCTGCTTTTTCCAAAAGGCAGCAGGCAGACTAGTGAAACACGAGCAGCCTCTGAAAGACTAAAGTTAGAGGAACTAATTTAGTGTTTGGATCAGCAAATGATACTCAACAAATCTTCCCAGAACCCAAAAGAGTTAAACCCGTGGAAAAGTTCTGGGTGTCTCAAGGGTCTGGCCACACCTTTATCCAAGTAAATGTGTGTTGAGGTTGAACAGACACCATAAATCTGGAGGCTAATGATGCATAACTAATCATCCTTGTGTGGTGGCAGCTGTTTCTCAGGAAATACATGAAATGGGTTGTACAGCATAAGTGCACAAATAATTGTATGATCTTGATGGATTGTTGGGCTCACCAAAGGTGTGGTGTAAATTAGTGGGGCTCTTATATACCAGGGACCAACTCACAAGTGGTTTTGGGAGAGGCATGGAGGAGTCAGTTTGAAATAGCAATTTGTCATGGTAATAACTGTATAATAAATAGTTAAACAGCTTTCTTGTGATTTTTGTCTCTCAATATCCACAGGTTATGTTGACAAAGAAAAATGAGTCTTTAGAGGACAAGCAAGCATTATTCTTTAGAAAGTATGATAAGAAATGAAGCTGCCAGTGTTTGCAAATTCCCCAATCAGTCACAAATTGCTGACTCTGAAACCTGAAATGAAGCACCATCTCTCACTGCTCTTTCCTTAAAGTAAATGCTGTGTAGCAGTCTTTCTCTGAAATGGGTTAATTCCTTAGAAGTCAACCCTGGATGTTTCTACTGTAAGATAATTCAGTAGAGCACCAGATGTTTTAATAATAACCACGCATGATGGAGGAGTAGACTTGTCAGTGCAGGTTATGTATGACTTTCTGTAGATAACTGCTAGCTTTAACTGGGTCAAGTCCGATCATTCCCCAGATGGCAGGGTTTCAAGGAAAATCCGAGTTGCAACAGGAAAGTGCTTGGGTTTCATTAAATGCTAGTTCTTGCTTTTGCATCGTGACTGAACTAACACAATGACCTAGTGCAGAGATCATCTCTGCTGCCAGTTACCTTTAAAGCAAGGTTTAAAAGAGAAGTCCATGTGACTTAACTCTTAACCATGACTTTTTCTTGTATGAGTGGGATAATAACTTCCTGCAATGGTAGATGCTGGGGCCGTGTCCAGGAACCCCTCTGTGCCCACAGACAGATTGTCCCTCTGATCTTCCCATGGCTTGTGTGATTTTGGGCTTTTTAGAGAATGATCAGCTGGGCTTCTGAGGCAGTGTCCGAACACAGTGAGCCACTCTGAATGAGCCTCAGTGCTTATAAGCACAGTTTGCACGTGCCAAAGTGACCTTTGATAGGAGACTGTGGACAGACTGGAATTAGTGGACAGTGAACTGTCCCTGCAGGGAAATTGAGATGACAGATGCACTCCTCAGGAGTGATGGAACTCTTGGCAGGAATGGGCAATGTTTCTGTGCTGGGAGCACTGTAGGGTGACCACAGGGTGGTAGACATGGATTCTTCTCATACTTGAGGAAACATTTAATTGTTACCTGTATGATGTGTCCCATAGTCTTTTGTCAATGTCCAGGCAAAATACAGGTGCAGTGTTAGGTTAGGCAGCCTTGTAGAGTTGCTTTAGGTGGAGGAAAGCACGGAAACATCAGAAATTAGCGTATTTCTGACAGGTATCAGCCACGATAGTGAAGAGAGAGGGACATATGTTCACAGGATTATTGTGCAGATACTCAAATGGAAACTGTTTCAGAAGAAGAATGTTAACTTAGGGAGGTGGGGAATAGTCTTTTCCATGTTTGACTCGCTCACATCTTCTGTAATGAGTTTTCATTTGAGAAACTTTTACTAACCGTCTGAACAGTGTGAATGAGGGATATCCAGAAACAAACAGTAAAATGTCCTGTAACAAAAAGGATGAGCGTTATGAGTGGCTCTCATTTGTATTCAGCCTTAAGCTCACTAAAACTGCAGAACCAACACACACAGACATACACACAGTTACTACCATCCAATCTGTGGTTCTCTTTACTTCTGTCAAAATAACATCCAGTCCTCTTTGAAGAAAAAGGATTTAGTTTTTATTTTGGTGGGGATGTTAAATGAGCTGTCCTATCACACTTCCTGAAAAACCTGTCATGTTACAGGGTTGTCAAACTTGAGAAGGGGCAACAAAAAGATGAAAATTCATGTTTTTATTTTCAAGTATTTCTATGTTTGTACTTACATTTTCCTCAGCTTTGAAGATGGTACTGGTATGTTCTGGCCTCTAATTTACATCTTGGGCACCGCAAATGTTTCCATAGTGTTTCCAAACCAAGTATTTTTTTAAACTGACTTTGAGATCTCTAAAATTGACCACAAGTAACTTGACAATATACTCATAAGACTGACAAAAAAGCATTATTTTGGAATTAAGCAGTTACGGATATAGTAAATACAAGAAGGACTTTAATGTATTTATAATGTTTTAAATGCAGGATATTGTGAAAGTGTACCTTAACTTTATTGCAGGGTTAGTTTGACTTGTACCTGTGATGTGCTCTAGATACAATAGTGAGGAAATTCTTTAACATATGTTTAAAGACTGAGTTCCGTTTCCTCCCAGGATTGTACATTCCTTGCCAATTACTTATTTTTATTGAACTTTAGCCTCTAGCTTTCTGGGGCTGCAATACACTGTGCAGGGATGAAGAAAAGTAAAAGAAGTTAGTTTTGTAAGAACTGTTATATCTATACTTTAATTTATTTGTCTGAGGTAGAGACGTGCAGAAGGTTTTGGAAGGTCTGGTGCAAACTTCAGGAGATTCTACATTGCCACTGATGTGCCAGAAAACAGCTACAAGTATTTGCTCAAGTGCAGCCTTCATAAGCTTTGGAATTAGAATATTTCAACATCTGAAGTCAGAGTGGAGGGTTGAAGTGGAATTGTTCTAGCTAGAGAAGCAGGAGTCTTCATTATTATTCAGTTTTCAAACAGCAGAGGAGGATTGAAGGATTCCAGTTCTCCTTATGTGCCTGCAGTTAAAAAGGCAGCTCCAGTAGCTGATCTTGGGATCGGTTCTGAGAGTTTCTTTTTTGGCTTCAGCTGGTGATGATAACACTGAAATGGATGCAGAGTTGCTGTGAGTGTTTGAGATCAGCAGATGCATCCTGAGTTACTCCAGCTAATGGCACAGGGTGCTGGGAGCATTTTGTAGAGCTTCCTGAGGGTTTAGTTGGGAGCAGCCCTGATTTCAGCAGGAAGTGTATGAATATAGTACCAGTGGGATGCTAAGGGCAGAGGAATCAAACATGTGGAGATGTCACACATCAAGGCTCTCAAACCACTGTGTAGCTGTTAAGAAACTATTTTGCAAGCTGAAAAGTACTTCTAGGTTGTGCACTGTGGGGAATGCTGCCACGGCTTTTCTCTTCCCATCGATTCTGTTCCATTTCTGTGTAGGTTCTTAATCTAATAAATATTCTGAGTTCCTTTTCCAAAGTAATTTAAAAATAAAACCTCCTTACTTTTGTTCTTGTATCAGTCCTCTATGTGCTGGTTTAATGTTTTTCTGTGAAAGCCGTGTAATCTTTGAAATTTCTTCCACTAGGCATTGTCTTGCCAAGATCTGTTGTACTTCCTTTTATCACTGAAAGCTGCCCTTTCCTCCCCGGCCCTGTGGGTGACCTTCCCACTGGAGCCTCTCACGCCTTGCTCCACTCAGGGTGGCCTCTGTTCTCTGACCTCACTGCTTTCCACCTCATCCAAAAATACACAGTGGTCTCCTTTGGTTTTGCTCTGTGCCTGACTTACTCCTCCTTCCTAGAATGGTCCACTGGCTTCCTGTCTTCTGCTTCATCACTTTGAATTTTATACCCGCTTTTCATGATGCTCGTTGTTTCCTCTTCATCTCCTTTTCCACTGTTGTCCCAAGGAGTCATTATGTAGCCAGGGTTTCTTGAAAGTTTCTGGATTACCTGAAGGCTTCATGGATTTTTAGAACTCTGGTAATCTAAGCTATCTAAGTGTAAAGTAATCTAAGTTTAAAACTGGCTGTGTTAATATTTTGCTATGTCATTAATTGATTTTTTTAAATGACTTTTATAAAGACTTAGAAGCTGAACAGCAGTTGTTATTTTAAAAGTAGTCTGAATTTTTGTTTCTCTAGATTTAGCTGGGACAATGAGAAGGTGAATTAGCGATAGTATTCACAATTCGGTTAGCAATCCAGCAGATGCTGACTGAAGCACTTGCTTTGAGGAGCAAAGGAATCGTTTCTGCTTGTGGAGGAACACTTCATCTTTATGCAGAACTGAAGTGAGGACAAAGCATCTGGAGTGAGAGGAATTTCTTGGAGAGTCAGTCCTTGTCTATTGCAGAAACTTTCTTTGAAAAAGTCTGTTTCCCAGCTGTATCATGTGGACCGAGTGAAAACTGTGCTGTGCCCGAATAACCATTACTCTTTGAGAGAACTGGATCGTTAACATGTACATGGAATTTCTGCTGATGCAAACCTGCCTGTAGAACCCTTGAGCTCAATGCCTGATGTCTGTTACAGGTGACACAAGAGGAAGGCCAGCAGCTGGCACGGCAACTTAAAGTAACGTACATGGAAGCCTCAGCAAAAATCAGATTGAATGTAGACCAAGCTTTTCATGAACTTGTCAGAGTTATAAGGTATGGTAATTGAGACTGGATAATTAATGTTCATATATTAATGGATAGCTGCAGCAAAGGTGTTGAAAGGCAATGGGAAATTGCTGGGAAGAGTCTGCCTGCTGTTACCTCTAAGCTTTGACCAATGATCTCCATTATAAAACACTCAGGTGCATTAGGAAAAATGCTTACATGAATTTATTATATATTTGAAAGAGAATTTTGTTACCTTAATCTTTCAGATTTTATTGATCACCCAGTGAGTAAATATGATAAACTACATCTGAGACTGGCCTTCTGTAAAAAATCATGTATCTTAAAAAAAACCCCACAAAACCAAAAGGTGAACTCAAAAGCTATCACTTATTTTATCAGTAATTTGAATGTAAAAAGGAAGTGCATTTCCTATGAAAGTGTAAAAAGTAAGTGTAGAATGCAGTAGTTATGTTTGTTTACCTGTAAATTATTCTGTGAATTTAATTTGAAATACCTGTTTCCAGGAAATTTCAGGAACAAGAGTGCCCTCCTTCACCAGAGCCAACACGGAAAGAAAAAGACAAGAAAGGCTGCCATTGTGTTATTTTCTGAGAATCCCAAGAACCAAGCTATCAACTGCCAGATTATTTTTTTCTTTCCATCATTTTACATCACTTCTGGTATTGGTCTAGCCTTATATGTGCATGTCCTAAAAGTGGTCACCAGAATAGCCTTAGTCCAAGAAGCTGGCAGAATAGTTCTTGAAGAAGACTCGGTCATCCTGGGGCAGACTTCAAACCAAAACACTAAGGCTGCTTCTCTAATACCACAGTTCCTTCCTTCTCTCCCTTCAGAGCTTGCACCTTGTGGAGTTTTATTCGCAAAGGAGATGAAACAAAACCGTGTAGGACAAGGTGTTGAAGTCACGCATAAGTTGTCTCTTGTGAATTAATTTATTTTTACTTCTGACATTTCATTAGCTATTACAGAGACCTATATTGGAGTATAGAGAATACTTTTGAAAAAAGGGGTGGATTGGCTTTTTTTTGTTGTTGTTTTTGCCCTCAGTTAAATTAGACTTGAGTATTCAGCTAGCCTTAAGAAACCTACACTGAATTTCATTGTCAGCAAAAATTTTCATCTCTCATTTATGCTGCAGTTTTATTTCGGTGGCCAAAACATTCTACTGTATTTATTTTATGAATCCAGAACAGCTACAGGATGATTACTACTACTATTAGGATATGGCCAAATACCTGAGCTCATTCTGGATTGAGGCATTTCAGCTTATTAAGAAATTTCACATTATGTTTGAAAACAAATTGTGTCTTCCTTTGTATTTCTGGGTAAGGGATTAAGGAAAACTAAAATTGTAGCTGTTTTTGTTTCATGTGATATAAAAACGAATTTGATCTTTCCATTGTCAGAGATGATTAAATGTTTTTGCTATATACTTTTATACATTATTTTCTTATCAAACTAGTTAACAAGTATTTTTATATGTTTGTAAGCAAATATGCTTTCACAGCATAACTTGTGTATATGTAAAGATGAGTATTTAATTCTCACAGTTCACTTTTAACTGACAAAATGTGGGATTTGCCAAACTGTGGTAAATTTCTCCTTACTCTCCCCGTTATACCCAAGAATGGCCAATTATGTGCCTGCCCAGCACACCTATAGAGTAAAATCTAGTGTTGTGTTTTAATGAATTTCAGTATCCCTTACTAAAGACTGACCATTATGTGAATTATTAAACTGTAAGACTTTTAACTGATTGTTTAGTTAAACTGTGGATGGTTGTTCAATTTTGAGTTCTGTGGATTGTGTTTAAACAATTCAAGAGTATGGTCCCTGATATTGAAATACTGAGTGGTATTGCACAGTTGTCACCTTAACTGAATGTGTCCAACAGTTCTTTGAAACTTGATTATTAAGCAAACCCTTGTATAACTTCAGGTGCTAGAATTAAAGATGATCTAACCATTTTCGGGGGGTAAGCACACTGCCTCTTTCTGAATCTCTTCCAAAACCTGCATTTTTCAGGGGTGGGCGGGGGAAGGGAGTGATGGAACCTGGCTAGGGAATAGCAACGCATGTCTGCACATCATTTTCTTCAAGAAAAGCCATTTCAACTTAAGTCATGACAGGTGACAAAAGCTGATGTTTGCTTTGGCTCGAAGTGTGTAGTCAGCGGTCCAATCAACAACCCTTGTGTTTTCAGGCGATGCTCGCTGTCAGGTGCTCTGCCATAAATCTGTAAGTGTCTCCTGAGAAAACAGGGCTGAAACAAGTTCCAGGTACCTTTACAGCACCAAGGCATTAAACCTTGAAGTCAAGCTGCTGCCAGGCATTGCAGAGGAATTTAAGGGTTTTTTAATGTAATTTAGATTAGCTTGCGTAATGCAGTTTTGAGAGAGTGGGTCGCTTCCCCTCCCCGATGGATTTATTGGTTGATGAAAGGCTACTTAGAGGAATGTGTGGAAGATTCAAACAAGAAGTTACAGTGGAAACACATTTGGGAGATGCATAGCATTTTTCAAGTCAAATGTAAGAAATTACAGGCTGTAGCAAACACCACGTGTTTTCTTAACTATGTAAAGCTCTCTGGAGTTAAATCACTGAATATGTGGCTTCAGAACGAGTTAAGACAACAGATTACAGCATGTGTGCTGAGACTGAGCTTGGGAGGTGAACATATCTTTAGGTTTTATAATTTTTTTTCCTTTTTTTTGAACTTTTCACTCATGGTAGAATGGCTTTAAACAGTAGAGTGTTACCTAGGTAAGTTTTTTTTAACATGCAGCTCCTTGTAACTGATAGAGAAGGTGGTAGAGCTCCTCGTGGGGAGATGGAGAACTTTGAGGAGGTTGATGCTAAGGAACCCACACCTGCTAAGCCATGTTGTAAATGTGGTGAACCTTACAAACAAGATAAACAACCCTGGGACCACCAGCAGCTGCTGTGCAAGTCTGGGCTGAGATTATTAACGAAGACATGTGCATGTGCTTTTTAAGGCTTCTGCTGCAGAGAAATCTCTGTGTGATGTTATCATCTCTTTTTAAGACTGGTGCATGTGTGGCACTTTAAGGAGATGTTAAATGTAGGCATTTGGATCCTACTCTTCAGACATGAAGTAAATATTTAGAAAAGTAATGGGGATTTTTGGCCTGTAATGGTGATCTAGGTGGTTCTGAGTTCGAAACAGCTGAAGGCATTTCAGTGATTTGTTTTTCTAATTGTTGCAGCTGAAGGTAATGACAAAAAATGATGCTTTTGGCCCTGGTGTGGTGCTTGAAAAAATATAATAGGGACCATGACAGGCTTTTAAAAAGTAGTAGTCCTGATCCATATGCCTTGGATTAGTTCTGAATTTACAACATTGCCACCTTGCTGTAGGATAGAGTTTAGCTGGCAGCCCAAGAGAGTTTTTTAAAACTTTTCCTGGCAGAAGAAATGCTTTAAGATTTGTCACTTATGTTTGTAGTCACTTCAGTTCAAGGCCACATCCATCAATCTATTAAAGTTGCAGTTCAGGAATCTGGAGTGCTTAAACTGTACCCAGAAATGACGTCCTGTTCTTCCTAGAGCACAGGGTAGGGTCTGGATCTGTGTTTCAAAGCACAAAATAGCACCTCTTTCTGACATCTCACACTGCTGGACCTGCTACTCCACTGGATGAGGAGCAGGATTGACATGCTCATAGGCAAAAGCCTTTTTATACAGAGCGCATGAGATGAGCTGTTGTGAAAGGGTTAATAAAGCTAAATATATTTGGGAGGTGTTAACTCCCACTAATGCCAAGGAAAACTCTGACTTACATACATGGCCTTGTGGTTAGTCATCATTGATAAAGTTCAAGTCTGGATTCAAACAAAAATATTGGCTAGCGTTCTTCTGACATCATTTATGTGACAAGATTCCACCCGTGGCGTAGTGTAGTCGTTGACTGGCCTTGCCACATAATCTTGGTACAAGACTTACTCCAAACAGGAGGCTCTTGAAGTCAGTCACCACAAGCTCAGCACTGCCAAAAATTATCTGCACATATTCTTTAGAAGTTCATTGCTGGGAAAGGGTCAGGCTGAACAGAATGCATTTTCACTTGATTTAGGCATGGATTTTGAAGTTGGTTACCCTCACATACCAAAACCATGGTAAAAGAAACACTCAAACCGAATTTAGGGAAACAACCAAGCTGGAAATAGCAGGGCCTGGGAGTGTTTCCTTTGGTACTGCACTGACCCACAGCAGGGCAGGAGCCTGCCAAATCATGAAGGCTTAAAGTTGTAAAAATGAGCTCTTGCTCAGAGCATCCTGGATGGTAAATGCGCCTCTCATCACTTTGTAAATGTGGCTTTTTCTGCCTTCTTACCTGCCTCTGTTGTAAAGCCAAGTTAAAATTACCGGCTTGAAGCAAATTCTGGGGTTTGCGTGGGGGTAAGTAGAGGTGTGTTCAAGATCTTAATCCCAATGTTGTGTAGGCCAGAAAACTTCAGAAAATTATCAATACTCAAATATTCTTGTAGAGCTCTGACCATGGAAACACTTGCATGCACCAGATCAGGTGCAGAAATGAGGATGGGTGGTAGTCAGAGTAGCCTTTAGTTGGGAAGATAAAGAGCCTTAAATGAGAAGTCAAAAATGTGGAAAAGGCAAGGGAGTAAACTACAAGGAAAATACTCAGGAACAACATTGTGAATATGTGCTGGGCTTGCTTTCTGTTCTAGACTTTTCTGTTTCTCACTTGCTGTTCTACGCTTGTAAGACTGCAGTTATTACAGGTTTGAGAGACTCTTGTAGATTAAATATAAAGGACAAATGCTGTCCACACAAAAGCTAAATTTTGTTAATGGATGTAATATTAGTCATGTTCCACAGTGAGCCATTAGTATGTAGAATTAAATGCAAAATTAAATGGAAAGCAAATCCTGATCCATGCAGCTACATTTTCAGCTGGATTGTGCTGCATGGAGATACACAGTATTTGGTACTCACTAATTTGTAGTGACATTAGCACTTCTTAAATTGCTACATTTTCAAGTAATGCTTCTGACATGAAAGTATTGTAGGAGAAGCTAGCAAGCAAAGTGAAAACAGCAAAACTGCAAGTTGAGACAGTGATTAAACCTCCTAATTCTCTGTCTCTTAGTCCAAGGCGTGGATTAGGGCATACTAAAACCAGTTTTCACATCAGTTCAAGTGAACTGAAGAGCAATAGAGCACAATTATGCCCCGGGATCCCTGAATGCCCCGGGATCTCCTACAGACCGCCACGAGATGGCACCAGGGGCAGCCCTACATGCAGCTGGGAAGTGCTGCTTTCACCAGGATCCCTGTACAGAGTTAAAGTGCCTGCTTTTGCAAGAAGGGTAGGAATGAACGGCGAGAACCATAACGAAGCTGTTGATCTGTAATTAAACGGGGCCGCGTGTCAGGGCTATTTCAGAGGAATTACCTTCCATGAATTCTGTAAAATCCGGATGGTCGGTAGCTGGGGAAAAAAACAGTGATTTACAAATAGTGGTTCTGAAGAAATTGATGTGAAATGCAGGAAGGATGCTTGCAGTCTAAAACATTAGATGCATGTTAATTAAAACACTGTACAATTTCTTTATTTCTTCAGAGTTTGCCAACTTTATAGTTGCCAGCTACGTCAGGAATACTGGAGACAAAGCAAAAATGAGTAATATTTATGTATTGTTAGTAACAAGTACAACTTGCAGTCAGAAAGTTATGTATAAACACTTCATGTTCAGCTAAATAATACATCCATGATGGTTGTTGATACCAAGTTTTGTTGGGTTTGTAGGCTATCTGGGAAGGCATCTGTCACTGCCAGGTTCTAAGGTTTGGACTCTTCTATTGCTGCCAGGAGCTGCTCTATGATGACTTTTTCCCAGCAGTATTACTTGTAATGAATGTCCTTGAAGGGCTCTGGAGTGGAAATAGGGCATACACACCTATTTCCCACTTGTAGCACCAGAGCAATCCCTTAGAACTCCTGTCTGATGTCTTTGTGTTGCTAGGAATGAATGTGACCGTTCCTCATACTGTTCCAGACCATTCCCCTCTGTTTGTCTTTCAAGGGTTTGGTGCTGGACAAGGAAAATGGGGAGCTGTTGCTGGGTGATTTAGTGGCAGTAGA
This sequence comes from Mystacornis crossleyi, assembly GCA_013400655.1. NCBI lineage: Eukaryota > Metazoa > Chordata > Aves > Passeriformes > Timaliidae > Mystacornis > Mystacornis crossleyi. The sequence goes on along the minus strand of VYZQ01026998.1, from coordinate 147,465 downwards.
CGCAGTACCCAGAGCCTTGATTGCCTCTTGACCAACCTGATTGCCAAGCTCCATGCGAGAAGGTAGAATGAGGAGAAGAGGCAGGAGCAGTGGATAAGGATCAAGGCAGGGGTTACTTTGGAGGGCTCAACCCATACAAATTCACAGGACCTGATGGAGCCCATCCAAGGTGGAGAGAGTACCTGCTGATGCCCTCGCAAGGCTGCTGGGACTTCTTTTGTGATCATCTTTAATGGAGAGCAGGGAAATTCCTGGTGGCTGGAGGAAAGCAGGTGTTGCACCTCTCTTCAAGCAAGGCCTGGGAAGCAATGTAGGGAACTGCAGGAAGTCATCTTTGCTTCTGTGCCTGGAAAGCCACGCAGTGAGTCCTCCAGGAACATATTTCTGGGCACATAAAGGAGAAGTGGTTGGGAATGGTCTGTATAAACGTATGAATTTACTGGGGTCAGTCACACCTGACCACCAGGATTACCCTCTGTGATAAAGTTGGTGGATGAGGAGAGAGCAGTGTATGTTTTTTACCTCAGCACAGCAAGGTTTTCAACACTTCTTCCCACCCTGTTTTGGTATCAAGGTTCAGGGGGTTGTGGGCTGGGTAAAGCACTGACTGATGGATTGGGCTCAGAGAGAGTGGTTAGCCTCAGTGGGTAACAGGCTGACCTCCAGGTGGAGTCTGGTGACAAGAGAAATGCTGCAGGGGTCTCACCTGGCATCTTGAACATTTTGCCAGTGACCTGAAGGAGGGAACTCAGTGCACTCTTAACAAGTTTGCAAGTGACACCATGCTGGGGAGAACCAGGTGGTAAACTTGGACATGGAGCTACTGGAGGAACAGGTCAACAAGAGCCCATGGAATTTTACAAGGACAAAGGCAAAGACCTTTTTAAATTCAGAAGTTTCAGTTAAAGCAGCTTAGAACTCCAGCAGAGCCCTGACTGAGCTGGGGGTCAGGTTTGCACTCGTGCACACCAGGAAGGGTGAGGTTGCAGTGGACCACGGTGGCTGCCCAGGGCTTGCCAGGCTTGCGTTGCTGGCTCCAGTCCATCAGGGATCCAGAAAGAACCAACAGGAGCAGTGGCTTGTGCAGCTGATGTATTTTAGGGAGTTAATCAGATACCTCTGTTACACTTTTGAATGTGTTAAATGCTGCCTCCCACTGCAGAGAAGTTGCTTGTTTCTGGGCAAGAAGTAGCTTGTTGAGGGGGGTATCAGGGAGACAAATGGCGAAGCCTTGCAGCTCAGGCTCAGATGTTTTAAGTGAGCCATGGAACAGGTAATGTGCCTTGTGTGTGGAAGGACGGGGTGCTGTGGTCTTTAATTATGGGCTGCTGCCTGTGAATGAGGAATCAATACATTACGAGGCTTTTGCAGTTTTGTTTCCAACTGGTCACCTGCCAATAGATTCTGCTACTTTAATATCCATATATGGATCTTCTGAAATAATGCCCTGCACAAGAGCAGACCTCTACTGTGGTTTTATGGTCTAGTGAAGGATTTTGTAATTCAAAACTCTTTTCAGCCTGAGCAGGATCAAGTGACTTTCCATATCTGGCAATTATATTATTCATTTCAGAACAACATTAAAAACCTGGAAAGTGTAACTGCTGTATTCCAGGGTGAAATCTGTTACTGTTTATCACAAACCTGAGACGTGAAAGGGCTGACAGCTGCAGGGAGGTTTGTTGGTGCTTTTTTGCCTGTTCTACTGAAAATGACAGGGTTTTTTGCCCTTTGAAATGTGGTCACCACCTCATTTTTGGCTTCTGTCACTACACTGAGGTGACAAAGTTCCCACTGTCCAGTAGAGCGGACAGCCTGATGCATGTGGGCATGTCTCTGGATTTCAAATTCACTTTTTGATATTTTTGTGTTCCATTTTCCTAAAGTAATCCAAATTTCTCATGACATTTAAACAATGGTAACTTACTTTGTGAGCGTTAAAAATTATTTTTTAGAAGAGTAAATTAACTGAATTTTTCTTTGTTTTGCTGTTTCTGGCTCCCCCCGCCCCAGATTCTGATCTATAAAGCCTGAGGAGCCTTTTTTTTTGCTCCTGGTACTGAATTCCTTCTCTAGTATGATGCTTTATGGAAGAAATTCTTTACTGTGAGTGTGTTGAGGGACTGGCACAGGTTGCCCAGAGAAGTTGTGGATGCTCCTTCTCTGGAAATGTTCAAAGCCAGGCTGGTCTTGAGCAGCCTGGTCTAGTGGGAGGTGTCCCTGCCCATGGCAGGGGGCTTGGAATGAGATGCTCTTTGATTTCCCTTCCAACCCAAACCATTCTGTGGTTTAAAATCTCTATTAGAAGCCAGTCAGTGTCAGTCCTTGTTCAGGACAGGGCTGCCTGGCTGGCTACTTATCCACTGTCTGTGGTAGCTACTGAAAACTGGAAATGTCAGTATGGTGTTTTGAGGACACAACCAAACGAGGCTTTAACAGTTTCCTCCTGAATGCTGAAGCCAGCAGGAACCGTGGAGGAACAGGAATGGGAACAACACGCATAGTGCAGGGCAGGGATTTAAAACGCCTTTACTAACACCTCGTTCTGTACTGGGGCTGATGCCAATTGCTCCTGCAGGACCCTGCATAAATTGGAAAAAAACCCAACTGCTGTGGTTTTGTTGAACCTGAATTTCAGTTGGTAAAGCTCAGAACTTCTTTCACAGATAGGGGGATGCCAGTCCAGAGGGATAATGCAATATAAAAATCCCCAGCAGATGGGGACTGGAATTTCCCAAAGACTGGCACTGCCAGCTGGCTCCTGAGGGGCTCCAGGGCTGCCACAAGCTGCTGCAGCCTGAGGGAAACACTGGGAGGCTGCTGGTGTCCCAAAGGAGGGGACACCAATGTAGTCTATTGGAGCATCATTGTCCAGAGCTGCTTTGTGCCTTTAATACAAGGGAAATTCCAAATCGTCAGAGCAATTTTTATACTTCAACTTTTTATCTTTATTAACAGAGCAATACCTCACAGAAGGCCACTATACTCATCCATTGGCACAGTCTTATGTTTTATGTCTCCCCATTTCTGTACATGCTGGAAATCAGGATATATTTCAGAGAGCAGCAGAGGATGACAAGAGCTAATGAGTTACTAAGAGATTGCCTTAGCAGTTCACACTGTACAGATGGATGAAACCAGCACGCTGTCCTTTCAGCAATATGGTCCACGAGGGAGACTGAGCCTGCTAAAAAATACAAATCAGCACCCACGCTGCTGTGGACTTCCTCTGCTTTAGTAATGACAGTATTTTCTATAGAGCAAATATAGCATACACATCACATATATATAGTAAATATAGTATTTGCTAGCTCTTAAAAAGAAGAAAGAAGTTGAGCTCTCATGAATGCAGAGCCAGTTTCGTGTACTTGTAAAAAGTGGGACTTTAAAACCACCATGAATGGCATGGTCAGGTTTCTAAACACTTCCAGGCAGAAGATTGGCAGAGGGTCATCCTGTGGCTGTGTAGGAATGGGGCCATTGCAGTGTGGGGGCTGCAGAGCCAGTGTGGGTGTCTCCCAAGGTTTCTTGGTTACTGCTAGGAAAGCTGTGCTGCTTCAGGTTCCTTTCTGCAAGATGTTAATAGTGATGCTGGCTTCTCTGCAAAATGCCCGGAGCCTGACGAATGAATTTGTTTATTATACCAGGAGCACCATAAAATCATAATGGCTCTTGGAGGGAATTTTTAGAAGCTGCATTATCCTTTGAAAGAAAGATGAAATACACAATTATGCCAGATGCTCTTAAGGATGTAAATACCCTCTTTTCAGGCAAAATCGTTAAGCCCAACTTTCACGAGCTTTACTTTTCCAGGGTAATGTGAGGGAAGGTGGAAAAGCAAACAGGCACGTTCCTCCTTGCCTAGTTCCCCTGCATAAAGCATTATCTCATCCAAGGCTCTGGCTTATGGAGCCCCCGGCACAGATGCTGGGTGTCCTGGAGTCGCCACTGCTTGTGCCATTGCTGCGTGTTTCTCCTCGTTTTAAGTAGCTCCTCCACAAACCTTTTGTGTCCTTACTCTCCCCTCACCTCCTCCTCACCTCAGGCTGGCTGGTGAGGACAGCGTTTGAACCCGGGCAGCCCCTCAGGAGAGGAAAAGGGAGGAACTTTTTTTGTCGAAGCAGCAGGGAAGGGACATTAATGCAGGTCCCTGTCGCGGGGCACCGCCTGCAGACCCGGGAGCATCCTCACCTCCAGGCATCAGCCCCGAGGGCTTGGAGAAATCCGTGCTTGCGTAAACGCTAATTAGCACTGCTGAAGGACTCGTAATCTCATTGAGCAACTGTTTGGGGTGGTGGGGGCAGCGTCGGTCCTGTTGATACAATATATGTAAATAATTACAGTGTGGGCATGCCCAAAACGCACACTTAAAACTCAGAATGTTTCTAAGGATATCCAATCTGGAGTTGTTTTATTTTGGGTTCTTGACTTTCCACTGTTAAACCTGTTAGGCTTCAGCCAGTGACTCAGCAGGTACTTTGCCATTTGTTTGCAGGGAAATGCAGCGACAGCCTGTTTGCTTCAGCCCTGCTGCCAGCTTAGTTTCTGTGCTATTTCAACAGCTCAAACCAGTATTCCAGATCACATTTATATGGGTGAGAAAGTCATTTGCCGTATTCTGAACACCTGAAACAAGGAAGATTTTGTGTCTTTTCAGTGCTCAGTTCCCATCTTTCCCCCAGCTGGCACTGGGATGGGGAGTCTGTGGGGCAGCTTCTCAATGCTTTTAAGAACTGAAATGTTATTGCTGCTCCAGCATTCATATGCTGTAACCCAGAAGCCTAGCCCCTTGCTCCCCCCGGATTAAACATGCTTGCTTTGAGATGTCCCCGCATCTGCAGCGGTCAGAGGGAATCTCTGGGAGCAGGGAGCAGACGTGACTCATTTCGGATGTGTGTGGATGCAGCTGTGCACAAACACATGGTGACACATGCCCTGAAGCACTGGGAGCAGAACGAATGGCAAGAAAACCATTTCTTTCTCTGACTGAATTCCAGCATGAATCTCATTTGTGTTGCTCCCCTTTGCACAGGCCATGAGTGCCCTGGCTCCCCCATCAAAGCCTTTTTGAAAATTTCAGCTTTGAAGTAATATTGTCAGCGGTGCAGGGTGTGGGGTCAGGGGGCAGGAGCGGAGCTGGGACACTTGCAGAAAAAAGTCACTGCCCAGCAGCAGGAGCTGGAGGTACTCAACGATTGATCACTATTCACTGTCAGTCAATAGTGTTTGTTTTGAGTCAGTGAAACAAGAATTGAGACACTCCTGAGCAGAAGGGTCGGGAGACTGCACTCAGGGAGCTTGTCATCCACGTGCGGGAAGCAGAGAGACACCTGTGTCCCAGGAGGCTAAATCTGCTACCCAGGGTATTTTTCTGACAAGTCTCAAGCCGTTGTGTACCTGTCGCAGAGCAGTGGAAACCACACTTTGTTCTGCTCTGGAGCACCTCTTCCCCAAGGATGAGTGTGAAGGGGTCCCCTGGGGCAGGCACAGGCAAGTTCTCTCTGCCAAAATTTGGCGGGGGGGGTGGGGAGCGGGTTGGTTTTGATGTGTTACCTGTGTAGAGAGGCTGTGCTTCTCCTGAGGTTCGGCAGAGTCAACCCAAAATCTTTGCAGCCCACCTGTCTCAGCATGCTGGGACAAGACAGCTCGGGGTGTATGGCTGTGTTTGCCCTGTCAGAATGAACCACCATGGTTCATGGACATTCCCCTGCTCAGTGCTTTGGTCCAGGATGAGTGAGGAGTCTGAGGTGCCAGCAAGCTCCACTTGAACTGAGGCATGTGAAGAGGAGAGCGGCCAACCTATGCTCTTTGCTTTTATTCGTGTGCCTTGAAGCGTTTGTTTCTGACAGAGGCTTCTCTGGGATGCAAGGGCTCATCAGGGTGATTTTCAGCTGCTCCCATGTGGAAAATGTTGGCCTGAGTAATCCCACAGACAAGTAAATGGTTTCAGTTTGGCCATTTCCAAATGTCTCAGTGTGAGCAGAACAGGTAGGTGGAGGAGATGGGCTGTGAGTAACTCTGCTTTCCGGATGGTCCATTTCATCCAGGGCACTCGATGTGGATTGTAAATGAGATGAATGGGAATGCACTGTCTATACAGAACATCAGCAACAGCATCTGTGACAGGATGTTATCAGGATGACAAACTCACCGGGTATCTGCAGTTACAAAGAGCAGGGCTCAGGTCTGGGCATTTTAATTGCCATTCCAAGGAAACCTCGTTGATGTTTTCCCCGTTTGAAAGAAGTATGGCCAAATACCGCCTATATTCAGGAAGGGTTTGGTTTGGGTTAGAACTGGTACATGAAAGAAGCTCTTGGGGTGGTTCTGCCTATCCTGATGCAAAGGGATTGGGGGTTTGGTGTATTCACCCTTCAGAAATAAAGACTGGAAATTTAAAGATTGATGGCAGGTATTCGTTTACTTGAACTAAAGGAACTGAGTGNAAGCGAGAGCCCCACAGGTCCTCGGCACAGGCCCTGACACTGGACACTGCCGTCCCCACCAGGGACACGTGGGCAGGAGCCACAAAGGGTGGTTTGGCCTTCGGTCCTGCACCCAACTCGGGAAAAGCCACATTGAGGCTGGAGGGCTCTCGCGCCGCGGCTTTGGGGCGAACCGGGACCGTGCACTGTGCAAAGCCAGTGACTGAAATGGGGAGTGCAAAGCGTTTTTGCTGCGCTCTGAGTGCCCCCTGCCCACCCAGCTGCCAGGTGCAGGGGCTGCAGCGAGCGGAGCGGGAGGTGAGCGGCAAGGCCGTGCCCCTGAGCTGGGATGGTCCCGAGGAGCCGCCTGCCCGCAGCCGGCTCCCAGCCTGACCCCGCGGGCACGGATGGGATCCGTGTGTGCCTGGAAGATCACTCCGGCGAGACCCGGGGACCGGCGGTGGGTGGGAGACGGCTGATGTCAGCGCAATGGGCCCGTATCTGTGGCAACCAGGATAAATAAATAAATAAGGCGAGTGTGCCGGAGCAGGAGGCGCGCAAGCTGCTGCGCTCCTCAGCAGAGCCCCGCTGAATATCTCTTAAGCGGCTTAGCACCCGTGCTCCAGTTTATTACCTGCGCGTCTCCGTGTCTGCCGGCCGGCTGCGAGCACCCAGCCCCCGCGGCGGGAACCCCAGGAGCCTCCCCCTCCCTTCATCCATCCATCCCTCCCTCCCTCCTCCTCCTCCGCCCTCCCCGGCACTGGCAGTGGTTTGCTCCGAGCACCCAGAGCTCGATGCGAAGCCGCTGCTCCGCGGTGAATTCCGGTGGTGCCGCGCAGGGCCGGAGGCGGCTGCCCTCAGCCCCGGGGCGGGCCCGCCCGCGGGCAGGTGTGTGACTGCCCGGCCCGCAGCCCTGCCCGCAGCCCACGAGCCATGCTGGAAGTGCTGTAGCCGAGCCGGAGATGGATGGTGTCAGCAGCAACAGGAACATGTCTTACAGTAGATGGAGTTACAACAGGTATTGTCTGTCTTGTTTTGGTTTGTTGTTTTCTTTTTTTTTTTTTTCTTCCTTCCCCTGTAAAACCATCTCGCTGTTTATATAAATCGAGAAGGGGAGCCCTCTTCAGGGAAAGGAAACCCTTTCCTGATGCTGCTTCTCCAGTCTTGGGACACCCTGTGTTCCCAGTAACTCCCGCAGTGGCGTTTGCTGGTGTTAGCAGGTGTTTGTCTTGAAACCAGGGTGCGAGTTGCACCCTGGGGTGTCCAGGCTGGGGGTGCTCCCAGCCCTGAATGCAAATGTTTCCCAGGCTCTCTCCCCTGAGCGGGGCTCTGAGATGCACTGATCACCTCAGCAGTCACCCAGACTTCCGAAGGGTGGTCTGTGGGAGCTGCTGCTCGAAGCTTTCAACAAATCTAAACTAAAGCTTGGGAAATGAAGGTGTCAGGGAGCCAGGATGTGGCTAAAGAGTGATGTTTTCAAGCAAACGCTATGTGCAGCCCAGGTACCACAGCGGTGAGAGCGGCTGAATTTGGTGTCTCATCGAGACAGTTGAAATGTTCCTACTGTGTTTCATACCAGCATGTTTCCTTTTCCTCTTCTGGGAAACCGAAATTTATTGTAGCATTAGTTTTGTTTTTATGCAATTCGCGGCTGTGACTGGCAGATTCTTCAAGCCTGGATCAGAGAGAAATGTACCAACTTCATACTCTTTTAATTTTCTTTTTTTTTTCCTTTTTTTTTTTTTGTTTTGTTTTGTCCGTGTAAATGTTATGCCTGAAATGCTAAGCACAACCAGTATTAGCATCTCACTGAATCACTACCACAAGCCACCACGATATTCTGAAGAAATAGCCCTTGGAAGTGGTTTTTGGTGCTTAACCAGGTGTTCAGTGTTGCCCACACTCCCTGGATGCGTGGGTACATATGTTTTATATGTGCATCTAGAGAGTTTCACTCATTTTTGGTGCATTCCCACTGCCTCAGCGGTAAAAATACAGATCGAGTGGTGCCAATGCAACAATGTCTTCTTTAAAAAAAAAAATGTATGTGTTTATGTGTATTTAAAACTGAGTTATACAACAAGCTGTGATTTTATGCCTGTATTGTCCCATGCAGAGGATCCTTTCCATTTGATGCCACGTCCTCAAAGAGCAGCAGTGAGATCCTGAAGTGTCAGTCTATCCCACACAGCCCAGGTTTACAGCAGTTTCAATATTCTAACCCTACAGAAAACAATCTAAACACTTCACACAAACTCCTCTTGCAGGATTTCTCCCAGTGCTATCACACTGTGATCTAACCTTATGTATTGCTTGCAATCTATTTCTCCAGTTCTCAGTCTTCCTGACCCTGACAGAGAAGTCACTGGTGAGTGTTCATCAGCCTTCACCTGGGAACATTCTGCACTTGAGTGTCCACCCTGCTTGGCTCTCCTGCTTCTCCTGGGGCAGAAATGCAACATTTCAGTGCCCAGGCTGGTTTTTTGGTGGCCAGTTTCCAGATTTGGAGATTTTTCCTAATAAATCCAACTGATATCTGTGTACTACATATATATATTTCAGTGCTATGAGGATGAGGAATGAATCACAGCTTTTGCTCAGAGTCTTCTTCTGAAAACCAGTGGAGAATTCATCTCTCAGACTGAGCCTTTCCACACCCCTTTTGTGCCGAGGTTCCTGGCAGGAGAAGGAGCTAACTCTCTTGTATCTCAAACCCTGGTGACTGATGTTTGCATTTGGAGCATGTCCCAGCTTTGGTCTTGCTCACTAGTGGCCACAGAAGTCCCAGCTGGTCTCAGGGTGGCAGCTCTGTGGAAGAGGGTTTCAGGCAGAGAAGTGTGGGACAGCCCTGTGAACAGCCAAGCATTGCGTGAAGGCCAACAAACTTTTTCTTGGGATGCACACCCAGGTATTCCTCTCGTGTTGGCACCCATGAATCAGCAGGAATAGAGGGACAGGGCCAATGGAGCAGGTGCTGCCTCCCATAAACACAATTGCATCCGTTAATTAAAAAAGAAACCACACATCATCTATGAAATTAAACTAATTAAACTAAGGTTTTGGCCTTTGGACTCTGTAAGGTGCATGCAAGAATTTCTCTCCATGGAAATGAGGGGAGTTGCCATGTCCTCTCTAACTGGCCACGCATGTGTGTGCAGCACACAGACGTTTTTCTAGTGGAGTTTATCTGACATTTGTTGTGTATCTCAGCATTTGGGCCTGTGGTTGTGGTTTTCCCTTAGGCTTGCTGCCCAGGATATCCACAGGTTGTTCCTGCAGATAATTTGTGCAACAAAGAGCGAGTCCAGTCACTTGACTGCAAAACTCGAGGAGAGGGAGCCCTGTTCAGCACGGTTCCCCTCAGCCACTCTCTAACCAAAGGGAAGCTTCCCCCCGACTCCCTCCCCCAGCCTAGACTGGTGTGTGTGTGAAAAAGAGACAGGTACAATGGGAAAAGGCTCTTAATGATCACATGTGGCATTTCCCCACGTGGCTTGCTGGCTTTCCTAAAAGGCTGGCCTTATCTTGTGTGCATCTTTGCCTTCCTCCTATTTCAGCGCCATGTAATTTCCTGGTCACTCTGAACATTGCCAGCTGAAAGCAGAGAATAGGCAGCGATTTAAACAAAAAATTGGGATACTTTGTTGGTCCCAGAAACACTCAGAACTCTGGGTTCAGATAGCTGACTTCTAAAGTAAAACAGTGCTTCTCCTTCACCTCCTGCCCTTGGTGATAAGCTGTTTTCTGGTCAGTTTATATTCAGTTTCTGTTTGGTTTCTTTTTCTCTTGAGCATCATGCTACCTGCTCACCATGCCTGTGGTCCCTGGGTGTGCAGGAATGCTCATCTTCCAGGGCAGAGTCAAACTTGTTCTCTTCCAAGCTTTCAGTGTTCAGTGCTGCTGCAGGTTTTGGCAGCTGGGCTGATGCCCATCAGCACTCTTGCTGCCTCCTCCCAGGTTTCTTTGGGAACCATGCAGGCCCTTGCTCTTGGAGATACTTAAAACCTCCTCTTGCTGGTGCTGTCTGCAAATAGAGGTGGCAAGTGGAGGTTTTACCCAGCACTTCCCATCATTCCCAGCTGAAAATGAAAGCTCAGAGTCATTAATATGATAGGAAGGTGAAAATGGGGAGTAGTTTTTGGCTGCTATGAGACTGAAGAGCCGTTCTCATGAGCTGGAACACCTGAGTCCTTCCTAGCACTCACAGCAGCTGGTGACCAGATTGTCAAATGCTTAAACCTCAACAACACCACCCAAATTTGACCCCTGAAGGTCAAAATGGTGTTCATGTAGGCTTGAGGGAGCTCCGATACCATGGATGTAGTTGAATTCAATTGAAGGCACAGTTTAGAAAAGTGTGTAGAATTCAGTCAATCCATGGGCACGGAAGACCAGTTTGAAATCGAATATATGGGCAAGTACCGCAGAATGGGAATCTGCAGTCCACATTTGGAAAAACTGTACAAGGAAGCAGTGGTTCTCCATGATTTTGCAAGGTTTTTCATGAATCAGAGGACTGTGCTTAGCTCTTATGTCTGGTCCAGAAGGATTTCTTCAGGAGCAGCTGGAAGTTCTGCAGAAGGAACGGGTAACCTTCGCATTATACCTATGCCTGAACAAAAAATCCAACAAACCAACAAGCCACAACAAAATACTAGATGTGAAGTCATCCCTTCTTTCCCACATTTCTTCCTGAGACCAGTACATCCATAGTTTTTTTCCCTTTTCTCTCTTCATTTTGTCTCTAGACTTTCTATTTCTTTCCTGGAGGGCTTCAGTGCAGCCATCCCGGCCTCACTAATTACCATACTATGAATGATAGAGGTTTTATCCACCAGCATTTGGAAGTATATTTTGAGAAACCTACTCTCAGGATGTTTCAACTGTTGGAGACAGCTTGAAACTTTTTTCTATTGATCTGTATCTTTGGTCTATTCTGGGTATCGGTGTTGGTTTTTTATTTCTTTTTGAAGCCGCTATTTCTGGTTTTGTCTTTTTTTAGCCTGTGTTGAAAAGCTGTGACAGTGCATTTGGGTCATGGTGTTGGAAGGTTTTGATCTTAGATCTTTGTTTTTGAAGGTTTTTAGACTCCTCTGCCTTGATTTTTCTGGGACATGCTTTCATCAATGAGTAAATAGGGGCTGTCCTCCAAACTTCATCCAAAAATGCTGTCTTAGGGAAACTTAACTTTCTTTTTCCTTCTCTTCTTTGAAGTAGCATCTGTGAAATCCTGAAGCATGTACAGGTTTGCTGCAGCAAGTGCACTTTGACTACACCAAAGAGCAGCTCCTCTCTAATTACTGCCAAGCCAGCCTTCTCTTCTCTGCCTTCTTGTGTCTTCAGGTGTTTCCTCCTGGATGAGGTACCTTTAAAGCTGTAGTCATTAGACAAAGCATCTGAGGGGGACAAGAAGTTAAAATTGTTTTAAGGGGCAAGAGGAGGGGGAGACTCAGCCAACCCTCAAGTGAAGCCAGAGTAACACATTCATGTAACAGATGCAGAAATCCTTATGAGTTTATAAGTGTTACGCATTTAGTTTGCTGGAATTAGGTTCTTTGTTTTTCTTTCATAATAAAGCATCTTAATTTCAATGACATAGGAGAATCTAGAGTTTGGGAGGGATGTTTCTTTCCTTAAGCCAAGGCACTAGGAATGACCTGAGGTGTGTTCATGTGCATCCTCCCATGCTCAGGATGAATGTTTTGCGTTGGTTGGCGGCACATCCTTGGAGTGTGTGAATTCTCCAGAGACTTGTGACAGCCTTGCAGAGAGGTGTGGGAGAGGAAACTTCAGCTCCTGCTTCCCTGAAGAAGAAATTTTAAAGCTTCTTAAACAAAAGTAGCCTGAGAATATAATTTAAACCTACTTGGCTCATGTACAGCATGACAATCCTAACAAATGTAAGAATGTGTTCAGTGAAAGGGTTGCAAGCACTGGAACAGGCTGCCCAGGGAACTGGCTGAGTCTCCATCCCTGGAGGTATTTAAAAGCCATGTTGATGTGACAGCTGGGAACATGGTTTAGTGGTGGACTTGGCAGTGCTGGTTTAACAGTTGGATTTGATCTTCAAGGTCATTTCCAACATAAATGATTCTGTGGTTGGTGTTTGGAGCAGTAAAAATCGCAGCCAGCAGCTCAGTAGCAAGAGTGAAGGGTAAGTTTTTAAAGGGAAGTCGGTATTACAGCTGGTCTTTGGCTTATTCATAGTAACATTATATATGCAGGTAACATTAGCTAGGAATTTTCAGTAAGAAGGAGAGAATCACTTGAGTCTTAGCTTGCAATAAAAATCGACACAAAATATACACATCTTTTGTCAGTACTCGTACAGACCTCTGTAAAAGTTCCACGGTCTCTGTAAACCTTTGTGCTTAAATCCTGCCTTCAGGTTGTCTCTCGAACCCTAAAGACAACTCAAGCATTTCTTCAGGGTAGAAGCAGGAAGAGGAAACCAACAAAACTGGCCGTGAAGAGTGATGCACCACAAGAAATGTTACTCTGGGTCTCTTATTCGCACCCTTTCCTTGCTCTGTGGTCTTATTGCACGCTCCATGTGAATGCCTTTTGTTACCATGTCTAAAAGACGCATGAGGTACCTTGTCTCTGGTGCTGGAGCACAGAATTGTCAGTCTCTGCTGTGCCCCAATCCATGCACAATGCAGGGAAGATCGAGCACTGCAGCTCTGAGCTATCAGATACGCTTTGTGCTCTTGCTGCAGCTCTCAGCATTAGATTGTATCTTAAAGAAAGATCAACCACGTCGCTCATGATCTGCATTATCATAAAAAGAAAATCTTTTCTCTCTCCAGTATTTGATTTGTGTAAATGCCACTACTAATCAAAGTCTGAGGAATAACTTTCATGGCTGAACACCAACAGAGATGGTTTTCCCCTTCAGAAATGAATCAAGACTGCATGTTGGCACAGTGGGATGTCCAGTTGAGATGACCAGGCTGAGTTCAGCCAGCAGCCACCTGCACTTGTAGAAGAGAGGGATGTAAGCCAGTGCTTGGAGAGATCTGAAATGCTTGAATGCTGAGGTCAAGAACAGGGGAGGATTCCAAGAGCTTGTATGAAAACAAAGATGCTCCCAGAGGAGTACAGGTCTTTGCAGTGCAAATTGTCAACAAATCAGCTCAAAATCAATTTCAAAAGTATTTCTCAAGTTGTAATTTGTCTCTAGAAGTCTATTACATAGATGATCAGACAGGTAAGTCACTTTGCTTGAAAAAAAATATATTATTTCCTTATTTTTATGAGCTTGCTGTGTTGTGTGTTTGATTCCTTTTATCCTACTGGTGCTGTGGTGTGTTACAGTCGTGTTACTGTGACAAACTGCCACACTGTCAAACATCCAGTTACTTACTTACCTGTCAGGTAAATGTGCCAGTTCAAATTCCTCCACCAATTTGTGGGTCCTTAGGGAGACAAGATCATGCCTAGATGCTGAAATTCCAGAGGGAGTTCTCTTCTGTTTTGGAAACAGTCCAGTTTGTTTTGAAGTTTCACTGTTTCATGCACCACCAGCACCCTCCTCCTCCATGCCGTGCATTTCTGCTGCCTGTGAACCTGAAGGGCTCTTTGGAGGGTGGAACAGCTCCTCATAGCCCCTACAGGCACTGATGTCATTGATATGAATGTTGAACTATTGATCTGTTCTTGAGGAATTGTAGGCAAGCTCACCTAGATTCACTCTTGTCTTCGCAGAATTTGCTGGCAATCCTTGCAATCATACTCCTTGAAGTGAAACTTTTCCAGCTTGAAAATCCTGCTCAAACATCTTCTGCTGGGACTCCTGCAGTATCAAAACCAATTCATTAATGTGGCTTTTCTATGTATGCCCTCACAGGTTGTTTTGCAGAGCTGGAACCTAAAATCCTACCAAAAGCCAGGGAATTTGCCTGGTTGGTAAAAGATGCTCCCAGAGAGCTTTCTGAGGAAGGCTACATAAGGCAGAGGTCTGGAGGGACACACCAGGGGCTATCACTCAGAGAGTCAGTCCAGGAGACTCTGGGTCCACAGAGATTGTTTTCCCTGTCTACAGGATGCTCTGGAGCCTAATAATATAACTACATTTTTTGCTTCATTCCTCACTTGAATTTTGTTCCTTTTTAACGCAGTACTACTGAAGTGCGGCTGCATGGGCTTTCCCAAACTGAAGTTTCTCCTTAAAGTTAGTTTATCCGTCCGTCATATTTCTTTTCATCTTAGGTGGAACAAATAAAGTGCTCTGCTTTTTAGCATAATTTGACTAGTTTTAGGAAGAATAATGAAACTTGGGCTGCGTAACATGGTCTAGTAGAATGGAGTTATCATCTGGATTATGAAACAATGCACTCAGACCAGAAAAGATTTTTTGGTAGGAAGGTGCAGATGAATCAGAAGGAGGAAATGAAGAGAGGGGCCAGTAGGCAAACTGGGAGCTGTTCATTATTAAACACTGTCAAGTAGATGAGGTGATTTTTGTGTACATGTGAGGCAGTGTTGTGACCAAGAATGACATATGTGGTCACTGTATTTGGTTGGGTTTAGTTAGATGGATCGATGTAAATCTCAGAGGAGCTAACTTGCACAGTGCAGATTTTTGGAGATTTTTGCCTTGTCTTACTAGCAACAAGAGAGTAATAGGTGAATGCTGAGAGGGAGCTGGGAACCAGTGGGATTGGAACGGGACTCTGGCATACTGTGTGGACAGAGAACTTGAAGGTCTTGGCAGTAGCTTTCCTTCCATGGCGTTCTGTGCTTCAGCAGGCCTAAACCCCAGACACTGATAGGTAAGTGTGTCCTCCTCTTGGAAGCTGTGGTTTTGCCTGCTGCGGTTTTCTCCCCACCTGTGTTCTTTGGTGTGCACAGATACCCCGCCACATTCTCCCCGTAACTGCGTCACCCACATCACCACCACTTCAAATTTCACTCCTTCCACCTTCAGTGTGTGCCATATACACTTCTTTTTCTCTCTGGCACACTTCACTCCTCTTCTCGCCTTCCTAGAAATCCCTTGAATGCATTCAATTAGTGAGGATTTTGAAATTCAGTGTGGGCCACTCACGCAAGGAGCAGAGGAGCCAGCCCGGGTTATGAACCCCGGCTGAGGCCAAAGCCCACTTAAGTCCCTCCTTACAACCCTTCTGTTCTTCTGCTAATCACAGTAAGAGGATTAACTCCAGGAGTATGGCATGTTGGATACTACAGCCAAAGATGTTCATATCAGACTCTGGGCTATTTTCATTCATCCTTGTGCAAATGTAAAATGATTCCTGAAGCAATGGGTGTACTGAGTTCCAAGGCAATTTACTTGTGCTTGGAATGCAGCTGTATGGATAGCAAGGAAAAGAGCTTTGAACTAAAAAATAAGAACTAGCCTTAAATCAGAGCTGAGAATTAATGTTCCAGGCTTGTTGAAAACCAGAGATTTTGTTCCTACTGTCCACTTGCATTTGGTAGTTGTATTACACAGATGTTGTTTGCTCTCTCTTATGAAAAATAATGAGCAACCACACAATATTACATGCTTTTGTTGATGCCTGAATTATACCTTAGGTGAAGGTGCACTCCTCCCGTCAGCTCTTGGGTGCAGGTGGGCTGCTCTTTGCAAGAGGGCTGAGGCTAAGCCACAGCTATTTATATTCATAATTTTTGGAGCTCTTGGAATTGAGCTTCAGTCTGACTACAGGGATTATTAAATATATCATCTCAAATATGGTACCATTAAGTGCAAATACACTGCTTTTTACCTCTGAGGCTGGGAAGGAAGGTGGTGATATTTTCCTGATATTTACTGTCTCCCCTGGGCATCAGGTCTTGGCTGCCAATAAGGCAAAAGGCCTTGCTGCCTGCAGCCCCACTCTTGTGCTCCTGGGGCAGTGAAGCCAGGATTTGTCCACCAGACATCCTCCTGTACAGGCTGGGACTGCAGGTATCTCAAATGTGCCTGGGAGGGCAACTGAGGCTCAAATGTAGTGACCAAACTCTGTTTTGGTCACTGTAATGTCTTTATGATAAGTTATATAGATTTGATTTATTCACTGGGAAATCTGCATAGACCAATAGGTTGTTTTAAAATGTAATTCAACTAAAACGTCTGCAAAAGCAGAAGCATTTATTTTGCTTATCCATGGCAGTGAGGCTTCCTGTTGTCTTGGCTGTGCTGTAGATTTGTTAATGTAAATCAATGAGCTGCTGAGTTAAGATCGAAAGAAACCTTGCCCTTAGGGTGGGAGACAAGGATCTGTTCCCATCTTGGTACACAAAAATGCACTTGTTTAGGTGCAAGCTTTCATCGTTAATTAACAAATACGAGTGTTCTGCGGTGCTTCTCTGGCCATCCCATGTGGAGCTTTCCCATTCAGCCTGGGGCAGCTGTGCTGGGGGAACAGCCCTGGATTATGGGTGCAAGGGGAGGCTGAGTGCAGTTCCTGCTATGCTGAACTCTCTTGATGGAGGAAGCTATGCATTTATCTTTGCCTCAGCTTGATTTTTTTTTGGCATAGACGATTATCTTTCTGCTAAAAATCTCTCTTTGCTTTCACCTTGTCCCTATTGAACTGTGGAATCATCTCCATGCTATGAAATATGTGCCTAAATCCCTTTCCTGTGGTTCTTATGAATCATGCCAAGAAAAACATTGCAAAGAATATTGATTTACATCTTATCATTTACCTTCCTGCCTGGTTATTTGGTCCAGACTTGGTCACAAAGAGAAGCTGCTGGTATTTTTATTCTTCCAGTGTACTGAGCAGCATGAAAGTGCCTGTGCCTCCAGCAGCAGTGTGATGCTCCAGCAGTGGTGTGAGGCTCTGAGTGTATTTGAAAGCCTGGCTTCTCTACCAACAACTGCTTTTTTTTCTACAGTTGTAATGTCCAAGTTTACTTTTTTGATGTCATCTCAGTCTCAGAGCAGCTGTACAAAAATTCTGAATTCTGTGTACAGTAAAGCAAATATGAACGTTTCAATGCCAGTACTGGAAGTATAGAGAATTCTTTTTTTTTTTTTTTAATTACGTTTCTCTTCACCACTCTTGTGTAGGTAGTTGGCAAGTCAGGGTAGATGACTTGGATAAGAATAGGTACGGAGAGAGGGAGTAATAAAACAGATTATTTAGCAGAGAACAATACTAGAGCCCCTTAATGAGCCTCTTCTGAAATAGATTGAGTCGTTTAATATGGTGCAGAAATTATGCAAAAAGTTTTCTAATATTACTTGGATTCTGTCCACAAGTACTGTCAGCTTTTCCCATGCATAAGTTACCAGAGGTCTATAAGTTATAACTTAAGCACGGTTATAACTTAGGCACTGTCAAGTTTTTCTGTGCATAAATTACAGAAGATTTATAAGTTAAAACTTTTTTTTTTGAAGGGGGGACAAGTGAAAACCCCATCCGTGAGCAATGAACTGTTCAAATACATGCTCAGATCCCACTGTCTGTGATAGATATGGGGACACTGTTCTTAAATGCTTGTTAGTCTGACTTAAAATTCACCTTTGCCTGGATGCTGTGCATTAGGCTTTGTTAAATGAAAGAAAAAGAGCACAGGTACCAGGGAAAGGTCTCACTGTAGAGATACTGATTGTTTAAATTTGAGTTCAGCTTTGTTTTGGTTGCAGACTTGTGCGCTGACATTTATCTACAGCCCCGTGCTCTCCGCCCTGGCCCCAGATGGGTTTATGGATCCTCTGGTCTATGGAAGTAAAAAAGAAAAATAATCTGTAATGGAAGACACAGAACATGGCTGAGGAAACAAGAAGTATTATCCAGCATGTCAGGGAGTTGGATTGCTGACATCAACCAGCCACTCTCCATCTTTTGCTTACCCATGTGTAGGAGGGATGTTCCTTATTGGATGTTGGAAGAGGTAAAGTCTCCAGAATTAGATGTTTACAGTTTACAGACTCCATGACGCTCCCTGAGAGCTGCCAGCGTGCTCCTTGCTCTGCCATCTTGTTTATCCTGTGACTGGGAACTTCACCTTTTCTTTGATGATTTTCAGACACCTTCTGGATATTCTAGGAGACTTTTAGGGCCACTAAATGAGCTTTTTATTAACCAAGTCCATATTCTTGTCCCTCAGTCTGGAAAGGTGTTGGTGCAGGAAATACTCCATTAACAATACAGGAAGTTTAGAAAGACAGTTTGTCTACTTCCATCTCTTTCAAGTCCTCTCCTTTGTATTCTTTTTTTTTCTGCTACTTTACTGTCTTGTCTTTTCAGTTTTACTGCAGTTACATCCCTGGTGATGGACCATAATAAAAAAGAAAACCCAAATAGGTGTTATTTTTGATGCACCTTAGCAGTGGACAAGGCTAGAGAAAATGAGGGAGCATCTTCACGGGTGTTCACTTCCCTGAGCTGTTGCATGAGGGATTCAATTGCCTCCTGTACTAAATCTGCACTGTCGTGACAGTGCTTTATCTGACAGTTGGCCAGAGAAATACGAGCTGTAATTTCGAGGTATTTAATCCCATTCTGAAATGGTATCACAGCGTGGCGGTTGTGCAGTGGGAGCGTGGCTTTGCAGAGCTGGAAGCCTTGCGTGTGCAGACGTAGGTGTGCAGCCAGGCACCTCTGCAGCACGAGAAAGCCCAGATGAACAGATGGGGAGGAGCCTTGCCAAGAAGGACTTGGGGATAACGATGGATGAGAGGCTGGACATGACCCGGCAATGTGCACCTGCATCCCAGAAACTGCCCATACCCTGGGCTGCCTCCAAAACACTGTGGGCAGCAGGGCAGGGAGGGGATTCTGCCCCTCTGCTCCACTCTGGTGAGACCCCCACCTGCAGTGCTGCATCAGCTCTGGTTCCCCTGCACAGCAAGGACATGGACCTGCTGGAGTGAGTCCAGAGGAGGCCACCAAGGTGATCAGAGGGATGGTGCATCTCTCCTAATGAGGGAAGGCTGAGAGAGCTGGGGTTGTTCAGCCTGGAAAGGAGAAGACTAAGAAGATGGAGAGGGACTTTTTACAAGGCCACATAGTGACAGGACAAGGGGAAATGGCTTCAGACTGAAGCAGAGGTGGTTTACACCGGATATTTGAAAAAAATGCTTTTACTGTGGGGGTGGTGAGGCACTGGAACAGGCTGCCCAAAGAAGCTGTGGATACCCCATCCCTGGAAGTGTTCAAAGTCAGGCTGGATGGGAGCTGAGCAGCCTGGTCTAGTGGAAGGTGTTCCTGCCCCTGGCAAGGGAGCTGGAAGAAGATCTTTAGGTCCCTTCCAACCCAAACCATTCCATTGCTTCTGTGATTCCCTGTATAGGAAATGACGTGGGGAAGGTGTTGATGTCCTGCCTTTCCTCCACTCTCAGAATACCTGTTACCAAAGGGGAGAGGGAACGGGGAATCTTCCTCCCAAACATGTGTCCAATTCCTACTTCTGAGTTCAGCTGTGCTAAGCTCACGTAGCTCCCCTGCTTCAAATCCTGCACGTGCATTCCTTTTTTCCACCTGCCTAATTATATCATAGTCCCGTGCCTTGCTCAGTGTTGCAAGAGATAATTCTCTCCATTTTTTAATGAAATCAATTCCAAAGCTCTAATTAATTGAATAAACACACCTTATTCCTACTTGCTGGCTTAAGAAACTCATCAAAACCAATATTTTCGTCTGGAAGTGAGGTCTCTTCTCTGGAGTTTGCGTCTTGAAATCCACAAATTTCAGGTCCAGGACTCCCCGAAAGCCCAAATTTGGTCTCTTGAACCCTTAATTTTGGGTTCTGATTCCCAAATTTTGGGGTTCTGACCCCCCCGCAGTTTTCTGCCACCCCCAGAGCCTCCCAATTTGGGATCCCAGCCCCCTCCAACCCCCAATTTTGGGGTCCAAACCACCCAAATCCCAAATTTGGGCTCTTGAACCCTGAATATTGGATCCTGATCCCCCAGATTTTGGCGTCCTGACAACAGTGTTGGTGGCCCCATGGATTAGAAGGCAGGCAGCTCCTGGGACATGTCACAGCCATCCCTGAAGCTGCTCAGCACTCTTTGAGGCAGAGCTGCCTGGGAAGTTAGGAAACATGTCTACAGAAAATGGGCTATCCTCCACCCTCCAGCTGTTGGGAAGCTTTGAGGAAGCCAGTCTCGGGCAGTTTTCCTGCCCATTTCCCCCCATTTTGGGCTTGTTCCATGAGCAAGCCCCCAAGTGGCTGTTTGGTTCCCAAGAATAAGTGTTACCAAGAAGTGTTACTCCAGAGTGCTCCGTCACTCAGCACTGAGCCCCTGTGGCAAAAAATAGCTTTATGTAGATTGCAGGAGGCACTGAGAGGAAGCTGAATCCCCTGGGGCTCTTGTAGGAGGGGGAATGAAAAGGTTTTTTTGTCCAACTCTGTCATACTCACGAAGTCATGCCAAGGCGCAGCGGTGCACTGCTCCTGCTTTTCAGAGGCCTCCAGATGCATTGTTTGTCTCCAAAAACAAGATAGCTGGAAGTCACGGTGATAAATGACAGAGCAGGCTTTCCTCCCTCCCTGCAGGTCAAGCCTTCCCAAAGAAAAAGGAGGCTGCTAACACTGGGCTGGGATTTCTTCCTGAGACCTGCCAGATCCAGAGACCTTTTTTTTCTTTCTCACTCAGTGCATTTTTTCCCATAATAGAAACTGTCACCTGTAATTGAGACTATCACATTGAAAAATGAGAATGGTGCAGAAGTGTACGTAATTTAACTTATTCTGAGCCTGCTCATCCCCCTTGCTAAAACAGACAACATTTTTAGTAACCCTATCCAGTCCTTTCCAGCCAGCTGTAGGTTTTCCTATAAAAACAAGGCAGATCTCCACCACTTAAACTGCAAGGCAAAGGGAGGGATGGTGGAGACTGGGTTGCCTCCTTCAGTTTGGGCTATGCCTGTTATCCTTGGTGGTCATGGAGATTTGCCTTTTTTGTTTTTAAGCACGCCAGACGAGCAACAGTGCAGGTGGAAGATGCTCCATCTTAATGTGGCATACTGGCCCTAGCACAAACTTCAGGTTTTTTAACCTGTTTTTAAAAATGTAGTTACATAACTTGGGGTTTGTGTCCAGTGAACTGCAGGTGGGATTTGGGTAAGCAGTTTAATACACCTGTTGCTGTGTGTAGCTGCATCAGATTTGGCTGACTGATGTTGGTAAAATGCCACACCTTTCCTACACCATGCAGTAAAGAACTGGAGACATAAAATAGCTAAACCAATGGTTTTTCGTAGATTTATTACCACTCTGGTATCTGTGACCCAGGAGAGGTTTTTATTAGCCCTCCACAGGGTTCAGATTTAGTAAGAGCACCATTTTCTTTGCTGAGGTTTCAGTCTATTTCAGGTTTCCAGGAAATGGTCCTTGAACTCCAGTTCAGCAGTATCTGCATTAAAGTTGTTTGTTACTAAGTCATTGTGAAGAGGTGGAAGATAACTCACATTCATCTTGTAATACCTTCTGATTTTGTAAATACAAAAGGCAGAAAACTTGAAGCAGACAGAAGGAGCATGGCTTTGTATTCAAGGCTTGGTGGCATTACCAAAAATGCTATTTTTATCATCACAAAATCATTGAGATGCTTCTGAAATATATTTTCAGCTCGCATTCTCTCCTGTGTTGAATGTGAAATGGCTCCTGTTATTAGCAGCTTTCTTTTGTCATAAGTATATCTCTCAAGTCACCTAGAGCTGTTTGCCAGATATACATGGTAATGCCCTCTTGGGTGTTTAACAGCAAACTGATGAGATTCTCATTGCTTTACTGTCACTAATTAGGTAATTACTTCATCTGGGAGATATGTTGCTTATTTTTCAGATGCTTGATTTTTCAGGTGAGTTGACTTTAAACTTGAGTTTACTTCTTTTGACTATGGTTGAGTTAACAAGTTTGCAAGTATTGGTCCTTTTTTATACAACAGATTTCCAGTCCTGCTCTGATTGAGCTGTGGTTTAGGCAAAGCATCAGTCTGCTAAACAAATCCAGGTATGTTTTTCAAATTGTACCTGTGGCATATTGTGAGTGAGCTTAGTTGATTAATCTTCACAATTCCTGTGATAAAAAGCATATTTAGGATAAAAAAAACCCCAAAAACATAAGTTAACAAGAGACCTTGCATTTTAAAGGTATAGGAAAAACTGGTAACATTTTGACTGAAGGCTGAAAAAGTCCCAGTCTGTTTAGAGAAGCACTGAAATCCCTCGGTCTCCTGAAAATACCGCATGCAGCTCTTCATCCCCATGTCATTCCTGATCCTCTGATAAAGAAAATATAAGCCTGATGCTTGCACACACAGGCTGGGAAGGAGAAATATGAAAATAGGCACAGGTGCTGATGGAGAATTGAAAACATAACTGTTCCTCTGACCTGTGACGAGCAGGACAAGTGACGTGGCTGATGCTGTGCTTGGTGGCCTGTGGAGCCTGAGGTTGGTTGGTGAGATATCTTGCTGAGTTTAGCTGGCTCTTGTACCCCACTGGCCAACAAATAGACAGGAAAGTTACTGTATAAGAACCCCCCGCCTCCTTGTAAGGGAATGGCTGAGCCCTGACAGCCCTGCTGGTCAGCTTGTAATGGACTTTGGGGCAATTTAAAGTGACTTGAACTGGACCCTTACACCCAAATTATGATAAGCAATAAGAAAAATTGTGGCAAGTGAAGTTAACTAGAATGTGACAGCGTTTCCTAATTCCGTAGGAAAATGTTTCTCAAAGCAGCCTCTTGCTCACATTAAAAACACAGAGGCTTTAACACCAGAAGCTTCAGAGAGTTTGTGCAGTCCCTCAACAAGTAAGAAAATTTCAATCCAAAATCTCCATTATAGCAGGATAGATCTGTATGAGAAAACAAAATAACTTTTCTTTAGGGCACTTCCAGCAGGGTTATGCTGGAATTTAGCACAAATTTTCAGAGTTTGTGAGAGAGCAAAACAAACCAAAAGCCTTAGCCCCAGCTCCAACTCAAATCATCCACATCCTTAAAACAGTTAAAACACACCTTAAAATGCAGAGAGATGGTCAAGCAGAATAAATAGGTATTTTATTCAATGATGATTGCACTGCTTGAAATACATTGGGGAAATGAATAATTAATATCTCATAAGACTGGCTAAATTTGGAGGGGAAAAAAGTTCAAATATTTTCAAGGGTCTACAAATTAGTTTAAATAAAAGATGACTACATACTACTGTGATTTTCCTTTCCTCTCCCCACTCATCCTTCAATACATTTTGGGCATGTATTTCCTTGAAGTGCAAATATTCTAAAAGAAAACACAGTGGATTAAAATTGGAAATAAACACAAGTGCCTTGCTCCATCAAGAAATGGAGAGCAAATTCTACATGAGCAACACAGTGAACTTCCTCCCACGTTCCATCAGTGATATCCCCCAAAAGATGGTGACAGTGTAAACAGAGGATGCTGTCTACAAACCATGGAAGGGCTGTACATATTCATGTTATATGGATTCCTATTATGCTGAGACAGGATTATTTCTTTTGCCAAAATATTAAAAATATTTTTCTTTCTTTATGTGGAGGAACTGTACTCAGCTTTTTGAGGTGGGCAAGTGCAAAGTCGCTTTGGCTTTCCACATAACCCTAGTGGAAGATTTCACCCTTTTAACTTGCAGTTTTTTTGGTGTGGCTTTCCCTGTCTGCTGGCTGGTTGTGCTATTTAGCACATCCCAGGTATGGCCAGAGATTGTTGCCCTGACAATTCAGTGCTGCTGAATCAGACTTGTCGTCTAGGCAACTGCCTCCAGCTTCAGCTGGAAAACCATGAGTTAAAGACCAGAATCTTAACAGTGTGAGCTCTCCAAGGGTGGCCTCATCAACCCTTAGGGCTTTTCTAAAGCTTAATCTTTTCAGGTGTGCTCTGCAAAGATGCAGTCCGAGGGCATGAAGGGGAATATGGCATCAGCAAGAACTGACAGATGATTTACTGCGGTGGAGAGCTGCTGCCTCCTCCACAGCACAGGGAGGAGGGGGCGGATCTGATTCCTGGGCAAGGACTCCACATCCCCTCCGGAGGATGCAGAAGGTGGAGTGGGTACACCGGGTGCCCTCTTGTGCCCTGCAGATGTCTGGCATTTCACTAAATGATATAAAATGTCAAACTCTTTCCCATCTGTTAAAATTTCTGCGCTGGGCAAAGCAGCCTTTTATAAGGTCCAGCACAGACAAGGGAGACGGTTTGCCAACAGCTGGGCCTGACTCATGACTGTGCTGTCCTATTCTTGAGGATTATAAAAAAGAGGGAGAGCGACTTTTTACACGGGCTGATAGTGATAGGACAAGGGGGAATGGTTTTAAACTACAAGAGGAGAGACTAAGATTAGATATCAGAAAGAAATCCTTTGCTGTGGGGGTGATGAGGCGCTGGCACAGGCTGCCCAGGGAAGTTTTGGCTGCCCCATCCATGGAAGTGTTCAAGGACAGGTTGGATGGGGCTTTGAGTAAACTTGTCTGGTGGATGGCATCTCTGCCTATGCCAGGGGCTTGGGACTAGATGATCTTTAAGGTCCCTTCCAACCCAAGCTTTTCTAGGATTGTCAGGAGAGTTCTCAAAAAGAAGACAAATAAAATGCTGTTTCTGGCTTTTCAGTGTCGGTGCAGGCAGCACCCTACCTCTGTGCAGTGCCTGATGGCACATTCCAGTCCCAGCCTTGGGGCCACCCTGCTGTAAGGGAAGATGACAGAGGACACAAAGAGATTTCCTTGTTCTTCTTTGGTGCACACATCTCCAAAACATGTTACAAATGGTCTAGTGGCTTCTAACACAGTGGTGGCAAAGTTGCTCATTCAGAATCACATGAAATTAGCTCTGACATGAGAGTTTCATCACAGGTGCTTTTGAGTGCACCGCTGGGCAGCTGCAAAATAGCATGAACCAGGAGTACTGAACCTGGAAAATTCACAGGGAATGTGTGTGTGTTTATACTAATCTTTGGCAATTCTGGTTTTACACTATGTACCAATGTGCTGAACTGATGAAGTAATCATTTCAGGAATTTGTGCAAGTGACAAAGAATATGACTTCCCTCTCCTGAGTCTGTGGTTGTGCTGAGGGTGTCTTTTTCTGGACTTACACTTCATCTGTGAGG
This sequence comes from Mystacornis crossleyi, assembly GCA_013400655.1. Lineage (NCBI taxonomy): Eukaryota > Metazoa > Chordata > Aves > Passeriformes > Timaliidae > Mystacornis > Mystacornis crossleyi. The sequence goes on along the minus strand of VYZQ01026998.1, from coordinate 122,001 downwards.
GTGCAGCTGTGGGAACTGCTGGTGTTCTGTATGAGGGAATTCATGGGATGATGGTGTAAAACAGAGGTGCTGGGCAGAGAACACAGGTGTAGCCAGCAGGGTAAAGAGTGAAATACAGGAAGATGGGTAAACAAGACCCAAAAAACCACTTCCAGCATCCCCTTGTAGAGGTTTAAACACAGCTTCCTCCCTGGGGCTGCTCCATCTCCAGGGTCTCAGCTCTTCTGCCACTTGTAAGCACCACTAGGAATTAAGAAAATATCTTTTTTTAAGAACCTGTGCTGCCTACCAGGTGGAACTTCTGAGCTTCCATGATGCTTTTTCCAGTAAGTATGAATTACTCTCTCCCAGTTTATGCCAAATGTGCCTTCTGCATTTGTGTTGAAAATCTGTGTGGCCAGACAGGCACTGTGGCATGAGCCTGAAAAGAGCGTTATATAAATGTGGAAAAAGATAGTCTTTGGGCATAGAATCACCAAATCATAGAACAGTTTGGGTTGGAAGGGACCTTTAAAGTCTAATTCATCTAGTTCAAGCCTCCTGCAATGAACAGGGACATCTTCAGCTAGATCAGGTTGCTCAGAGCCGTGTCCAACCTGGCTTTGAATGCTTCCAGGGATGTGGCACATAAAATGTAACCACAACTAACCCCAGTAACAAATTACGTGTTCCGAGGCAGGCAGATGAAATACATTCCGTATAAACACATAGAAACCTGAGACCTCTGAGACAGAACGGGTTTTGTTGATGTGCTTCTACCAGAGCCATCAACAATCTTGGCAGTTCTAGTTTCTTGCTGAAACTGAAATGTTTTGTGGGAATTGATTAAATGCTGCTAATAATCTGGACAGAATGCTGTCAAAACGTTGTTTTGATTTCTGTGGAATATAGAAAGCAAGTCAAAACGAATCGCTGCTTGAAACAGAACGTTTTGGCATTTTAAATTCAGTGTTTTCAATTCGTCATTAGAATAAGTTCTTAGCAAAAAAAAAGGCCTTGAAAATTCTGCAACAATGTATTTTTCCCAGTTGATTCCATCTCATGGTTTTCTTTCCTTCTCAGCCTATATTTTAACCAAATATATCCAAGGACTAGAAAAGAAAATTTAAAATGGAGATTACTGATGTCAGTAAAACCTTTGTTTGAATGTACTATTAGCTCCAGACTTAAAGCCTTAAAATATATTGGATATTTCAATTGATGCTGAGGATCAACATAGTATGTTTATCACATTTAGGGGGGAAGAATAACCATCCTATTTTAATCACATCTACTGAGATTTTGGAGGGCATTCCTAGGAATGTGTTATGCCTGAGAAAGACTTTGATTCTGCTTTTCAGAGACACCAAATTCATTTTTCTCTAGGAAAAGATCCTACAACAGATCTTCTCAAATGTGTTGCTGAGTTCTTTATCAGGAAAATGTAGCCTGTTGTGGCACAGGACCCCATCCCAGCTGTAGTTCCCTGATGTACTACAAGAGGATGCGTGGGATCTGAAAGGAAAACAAAGGGTCTCTCCTTTTTTCTACAGTGTAATGTTTATTTTGTAATTAAATAGGTGCAGAGGAGTGATGCAATTATTATTGCAAGAAAAGAGGGAGAGCGGTAAAATCTAACTGTGGCTGGGAATGGGTGAGTAAAGTGCAGGGAACAGCTCAGGGCTTGCACCCACAGCCACACGGGGTCTGGCACTTCTCAGACAAATCCAAGCAGTGAGATGCACAGGATACCTGGGCAGCACCAGCTTGCAAGTTTTGAAAGTTTGGTTCTTTCATTGAACTCAGAATCTTTAGGCTCCCTTTGCTGTTTTAGAAATTTCTTCCCCTATTGCCTTGCTGTGATAAATATTCCCCTGGCTGGGGTAGCTGTGCTCGGTGCCAGATTTCAGCGAAGACCTGGAAGTGGAACACAGGAGCCTGTCTGTCAGAATCTCCTGTGTTCAACAATAAAAGATATTTCACATTTTGGAGCCATATATGCACTATACTTTGAGAAATACTGTTTTTTTCAAAACAGAAAGTGAAAAAGGAAATGGTTTGGCTCATTCCACTGAACTGAAGTCCATGGAAGAAGATTGTTTACTCGTCTGGGCATGAGGAAGCGTTTTGTGCTGATTTGCTTTAGGCTTCTGAACAAAAATGACAGAACCACCTGGGTATCACTTTTTCTTTTAAAAAAACTCTCCATGAGAAACAAAAATAATTTATGGCAGCATTTAATTGTAACTATAAACAAGATTTATTCAGCAGCTTTACAGCCATTTGCCTTTTTAAGGCTTTTTTTTTGTACCTGTAAACATCTCAGCCTGTTTCTGTGAACCGTGAAGCTCACACAGCACTTCCAGACTTCTCATGAAGGGCAGCTGAAGAAGCCTAGCACAAAGATATTTAAAATATCACTGTGGCTCGTGCAGGAAATCTGCAAGAGTGGCAGGGCAGGTATGTTATCAGCGTGCTGCCTGGTACTTAGCATGCAGACAAATGAATCCAAACTTGCTTTCTGCTGGCATTAAATTGGTGAGGGAGCTATTTTGGCCCACTTTAACAAATACTCTGGCACTCTGCATGCTGTACTAAGGATCAAGATAATGTTTGTTGTCGCAGTCACAGCAGCCATTATTATTTACATTCTGGAATTGATTTTCCCTGTTTCACTTCATTGCTTGACAGCTTTATTTACTTTCTCCTTCTCTGTGTTGTTTTCTAGAGATGTAATGAGAATTGTGATTTTCTGGGTTAGTGTCAGTGTGAATTATTCTACAGAAAAGTTAGGTGTAGAAGCATAACTTGTTGGATGTTGTAGCCTATCAGCTAAGTCAAGTTGCAAGGTGGGATGGATGCAGGAAATTTTCTGTAAGTAAAGTGGGAGGAGGAAACATTCTAAAATCCAGTCTACACTTTAGGACAACTCTAATTTGTGTTTTCTGCACATATCTAATGCAAGACTGTTTTAGCAGCTAATGTAACATGGATTGTAATCTGCATTCCTGCCAAAATTAAGATGTTAACACCTCTATTAATAGGGGAGAAAATGAGATGCCATATCGAAATATATCAAATATTTAATATCCATATTTTGAATCTCCTTATGCCTTCAAACCCTCCTGCAGTGCTCCAGCTGCAGAAAAACTCACTTATTGTTCTAACTGAAGTAAACAGCACTTCTTATTATAGGCAGATTGTGCTGCCAGAGAGTTTTTAGCTGGAGCATTTACCGCTTTTCCTAGCAAACTTTGGTTTCATGACAGCATCAAGAGGCGGTTGAGGCAGTAAGCAAATAATCAGGCAGTTTGGTGCCTTCCAGGTTATGGCAGACCCATCTGTAAAGCCCATTGAAACCAACAATTCTGGTGTGGAGGGAGGAGGAGGGAAAGGAAGGAAGGAAGAGATGGTGCGGGGTCAAAAATTGTCACTCTTGTCAGCTGCAGTGAGTCCAGAGAGATGCCAGATCCTGGCATCTGGAAGGGGGTGTAAGGGGCTACTTGTCTTATTTCAGATTCTGGGCAATTATTCTGAATATGAAAAAAACCCCTCAGCTGTTAAAAGCAGCATTTTGTGCAAACCTCAGCTCAAGTAGTTGAAATGGGTTTACCCCCTCTCTGTTTTCCCTTGGTATTTTCAGAAAGCATAATATTTGTGTATAAATACTTGCTCTCAAAGGATTTGTGGGTTTTGCCAAGGTCTGTTTTCATCTTGTATTTGGGGGGAAAAAAAGAGAGGGAGAGGCCTACATATGAGCTTTTCCTTTCCTCCCAGTTTAGTGTGTCCTTAAGTCTCAAACTGTTTTATAGTACAAGAACTAGGAGTCAGAGCAAACCAAGCTGGTGGGAGACATGATCAAAACAAGGAAAAGGAAGTGGGTTTTCACACAGCAGGCAGCAGACAGGGAGGTGCTTGCCAGAGAAAGCTGTGGATGCAAAAGTTTATCATATGGATCCAGGAAATGCCCTGAACTGAAAATACTTGAAGGCTCCAAGGGAAGTATAATTTTTTTTTTTTTTTAATTTTAGGACACATCCATGCCTTATTAGTTTTCTTCTGTGTGTGTCCATGTTTGCTTGTGCTGCAGACAGGATGCTGAGCCCAGCAGCCCCTTGGTCTGAGCCTGCACAGCGCTCTGCTGCTCTCACTGCGCTTCGCGCTCCGCACCCGTAGTGTTTCCATGGCTTTTATGGAAACAGAAGAGCACCCCAGAGGTAGCTGCGTGCCAGCGTGTGCTGATGTAATCCCTCTGAGATGAAAGGAGCTCTTTAAGTAAACACCAAGTCATGTTCTAACCTAGCACTTGAGCTGAGACAAGTGAAATGATTTACAGACCAATAAATGTGAATAACTCTCGGCTAGCAGTTCTCTTGCAGCTATCCACGTTTCATGCAAACAAGCACTGTTCTCTGTAGCCATAAATTCCCACTGAAATAATAATTGAAAGTGATAAGACTCTTACCTGGAAATCTGTGTGGACAATAAAAGCTGTTCATTTTCCAGACGTAAAGAAAGAGCCGTTCAACCTGTCAAAGTTGGGGAAGAAACACAAGCAACATGTACAGAGAGGGATTGTGTAGGGCTGGATAATCTATCTCCTTTCTAGATCCTTGTGGGCTTTTGAAGTGCCTCCATGTGCTCCTTCACTTCCACCTGATTATTCCAGTGTCATCAAGAAATGGTCATGAGGCGGAGGTAGAACTTGTCCCAGAGACAGCATTTCCCTCTCTGCCCCTTTGGTTTGCAATCTGGCTTCAGACCAGAAGGACGCTCACTTTACTGTTCAGGGCAATTCCAATGGAATTTGATAGCCCCGTATTTGGAGAGAAAGGAATTTCAGCACTGCTCAGAGTCCAGCAGGACCAAGTCTGCAAGGCTCTGCTCCCATTCATGGTTATTTCCCACTCATCCAAATAGTTGTCATTGAAGTTCTTTTGTCTTAAATCTCTGTGATTAACTACACGTGCCATATATAGAAAAAATGAGTTTATGATTGCATGGAGCCTGGCTTTGCTTTCCTTTCTCTTCCATATAAATAGGGATGAGTGCAAGCAGGCCAGAAATAGGAGTTGTTCCCTCATCTGGAAGTCACAGTGTGGCTGAAAACTACCCAGGCACCTCTCTGACCACAATCTGCTTTTAGTTTGAGTTATTAGTGTTATTTAAGCAATAGGTGTGTTCGCCTGAAAAAGAATGAGCAAACTCTGTGCACAGATTCTTTTCCATGATGCAGGACATGAGCTACTTTGTCCCTGTCAGTGGGAGCCACAAAGAGCATCAAAAGAACAAAATTAGGGAATACATCAGAGCCTGAGTGGATAGGCAGGAAGGTTACTTGTTTATGTCAGATGTTTCTCTTAGAGAACTGATTGTGGAGGAGGACCAAATTCTGCTCTCTTCAGAGGAGCAGGTGGGTTTTATGGCATGTTTTTCTTGATTCTTTGGAGTAGAAGGATGCATCCTGAGGAGATACTGGGCTCTCCAATATTAATCACTAGTTAAGATGTTGAATAGTGTATATTAAAATAGAAAGTAGAATAGATAAATGTTTAAAACAGGGCACAGAAAGGGTATGAGAGGTGGAAGAGAAGCAGCTCAAAAAGGTAAGAATACTTGGCAACTTTTCTGGAGGCTGATGCGTGGAGAACATCTCACTTAACCCATCACAGCAGAACTCCAGCAACAGGGAGAGGGGTGGCAACCAAGCCCTGAAAACTCAAAGAGGTGAATTGTTTTTCTCTGTGTTTAAAAGCCAAGAGGAAATTAGTATAATGCTTCCCCTCCTGTTCCACTATGATTGGAGTTCTTCAAAATGCTTCTCTTGCTTAGTGGGCAGGAAAATACCAGGAGATGTCTAATAATAACAAAACTTCTATACCCAGGGTGTTTCTAGCCTAGACATATATGCATTCATTTTAACAGAGCTTTTTTCTATGCTTTTGTAATTTAACGTGGTAACTTTTGTCGGGATAAGAAATCTTATCTATGGGATTGGGCTCTGTTGCCCTCCATTCTTTCAGAACAGCCACGCACAAAGGTTTCTCTAACAGATCCATGCTCTGGGGGGAGAGGAGCAGAAAATAAGAATTGTGAAGTCATATGAGCACAGTTTGCGTATTTGCATGTCCTTCGGCCTCTGTGAGAACAGCAGAAAAATATCTGCACTTACCTCTTTTGTCAGGGTCATAGCACAGTGCTTGGATCATGGGCCAGCAAATTAATGAACTTCTGAATCTTGGTCAGTGGGCCTTTCCCTTCTTGTCTCTGCTACAGGAGGGCAGAAAGCTGAACCCAATAATATGAATCTGCTCTTTGGTGCTTACTGCAACTCTTGCAGGACAGGTCACTTCCCACAGGTGGACAGTGATGTGATCTGTTGTGTTGCTGGAGAATTTCTGCCAGCATTTAGCTCATATGCCTGTCTCAGGAATAATAAGAAATTAAAAGCTGTGATGCCCATGGGATTGTGGGTCAAAAAGTCTGATCTTGCTCAGCAAGTGAGGGCATTTTCCTTGTGCTGCTAAAGGCTGGCTAAAGGCAAAAGGCTAATTTTTGGAAGGCCATGTAGTCTTGTAAAGTTTTTTTCCTTTTGTTTTTATATTTCAGTGCTAATTTTTCTTTGGTAAGGGTTCATTTGGTGTTTTCAAACACTACCTATACCTCAAATGCACCAGCGATTGGAGTAAATTACTGGAAAAATACCATGCCATTGATCAAGTTCATTATATATTAGTGTTGCAATTGGGTGCATTCAGGTATAGGTGGGAAGAAATTGAATACCTCCTATGTTATTAATTGTAAGAGCCTACTCTCTTGGCATTAAAAACAAATCTAATTCCCAAACTGTCTTTACCACCCTCTAATGCTGTTATTGATTTAGCTCCTAGAGACTGGATTATTTTTATCTTGAGAGTGGGGGAGGGGGATTTGTTATCTAAAACTGCTTTTGAAATTAAAATATTGGATAGGTCTCATTATGTCAGCAGAGGAAGCTGAGAGTTATTTTGTAGAATGCACAAAAATATTGGGCTTTTTTAATGGAGTGATGTAGACATGTATGTATGTTCTCACAGAAGTAATCCTCTGCTGTCTTGATGCTATCCAGTGGATCGTGATGTAAAATTTAGGCTCAGTTCTCAGCCACCTGAGAGCAAAGCTCTGAGTCTCATGTGTTTTAAATCCTGCCTAGGCCTGGCTGAGAGAACTCTGAGCAGGTGGGGGAGGCTGGGGAGGCTCTTGTCTGATGGGGAACCACTGCAGGATGTGAGTCCTGGCAAAAAGATGTGATAAAATGCAATGTTCCCATAATGGCAAGGGTGGGAGGTGCACCCAGTGTCCCGGAAGAGCTGTTGGCATGGACACAGCTATGAGCTGGTTCCTGACCAGCCATCCCTGGCTTTGTGTCTCAAATTCTGCTCAAATAACTGCCCATAGAAGCGTGAGGATTCAGCTGCTTGAGTTCTCCTCTCAGCTCTGCAAGCTTAAATAAACACGTAAACATGTTCAGGGGCAGAGCAATACTCTGCTGTGTTCTGTTAGGGACAGAGTGGTGCTTTTGTTTACAGGTGGATTGGTGGCTACGGTCCGTCGCTGGTGAAATTTAACTCATTTTCTCCACACAGAAATTCGTGTGTGCTACTTCATTTGCATTAAGCATTGCAGACAACCATGGAAATGACCTTTTTTAATTTGCTAGTCAACTTCAGTAAACCTAAGCTGGCAAAACACCTGCTCCAGCTTGACAGCAATGAGAATTTTACAGATTCAACCATAAAGTTACCCCAGTGCTTTCCCTTTGTTGCAAAACACATGCATTTGGGCATTTGCTAGTAGAGAGAAGCAGGAGGAGCTGAAGCATAGCTGTTCATGTTCAGGGCAGCAAATAAGGGACAAGAACTTCTGAAATACAGCTGGTGTCATCAGGCAGCTGATGGAAATAGGTTTCGATGTTGAAGGGAGCAAAGATGTAGGACCAGCTCACCACAGCAAGCAGATAGATTTCTGTCCTGGGAGACCTTAAAGCACGTGGTTTAAGGTGTTCCTAAAGCAGGGTCAGACGACATAAAGTGCCCAAATGTTACTGATGTTGATGAAGCAAACAGCAATTAGGTTTCTGGTGTGTTTCAGCCCTGATTTCCATGTTTTCTAGACAAAAGGCAATGGATTGCAGCTGAGTACCTGTCTCCTCACGTTCTTCTGAAGTAACACAGATGTTTATTGCAGGGCCGTTCTGCAGCCAAATGCTCTTAGGGCTGACCATGCTTTGTCATGCTCCTTAAATTAATCCCTGCTGAACTGGTCAAGGCCAATACTATTTCTTGGAAGCAGCTGAGTGGGTGAGTCTTTCTTTAGCCGAAGAGGAAGAAGAAAACACACATCTGCTCTGCAAGTAAACATTTATTTCAGCTTGAACCTTGGAATATTAATCTTTTGTTCGAGTTGTGGCCTGACCACAACTGGTCAGTTGTGTCACTGGCCAGATGGGTGTGGGTATTTAACAAGTATAACTTGTATAGCTGAGATACGTTTATGGAAAAATATGGAAAGGAAACTTTTACCAGAAAATGGATCTAGGTAGCTCTTTTACCCTGGGTCTCTGAGGGTGCTGTGATGTTGAGGAATACTTTTAATGCTCAGGTCGGTGTGTAAGTTGCAGTGCAAGTTGCAAATTGAGCTACCTGCCCTAAATGCATTCCTCAGCAATGGGATTGGCCGTGGCGATGAACAGTTTTGTAGAACAGCTCATGTTTTCAGAATGGCTGTGATGTTTGGCTGTATCCTATTTCAGAAATTGTGTGCAGTCTCTTGGGGAACACAAACTTAAGAAATATTGTCTTATACCATACTATTGATTAGAAAAATACTGGAGCAGTGAAAGTTGTTGAAAACAGAAGATTTTATCAGACAAGGTATTGCTGTACTTAGATGTTCCAGGTTTTCGTGAACTCATTGCTTATGTCTTTTGGAAACTGGTTTATCTAAAGAAGGTCTCTCTCCTCTCTCTTGTCCTTATTTCACGATATAAACTCAGTGAAGAGAAGCTATTTTTGTTTCACTGTGAAATAAACTTATTCAATTCAGATCTATATTTTTATCAAAGTTGGTAAATAAGCACAAGCAGCTTCCAAGCAATTTCTGTTTCTGGTTATCTAACAGGTATTACTTAACTGAGGTGACAAAGTGCTGCTAAGAGGGAGGTACTTCAGACGTAAAGGAGTGTTTGCAGCTTATATCAGAGATTTGGTAATTTCTGCTCTGTGTGTTTCAGTGCTTTCTATCTGTTGAGCCGTATGAAGCATAGAAAAATCCTCTAACTGTTGAGTGTTGCAATCCTGATGCTTATGAATCAGCAGTGGGTTTTTGTGCTGTGCACTCGTCTGGCAAAAAGCCTGTAGTGAGGCCTGCAAGAGCTGAACTTGTGATTAATGACTCTTGCAACTCGAGCAGGGCTGTGGATGACATTACAAAAGCACGGTAATGCTGCATGCAGATCCTGTAGTGTGTTGGAAACCAGCTTAACAAACAGCATTTTCTCATCCGGTGCTGGAAGCACTGGAAAAGCAGCCCTTAGCAGGAGGGTTGGGAGTACATGCTATACTGTGGTGCTTCGTATCCCTGAGGCAGGAAAGAGTTTTCAGGAAAAGCTGGCATGTCTTGATTTTTTTGAGAAGTGTACTTTCTTGACTTTTGTGACTTTCAAGCTCCAATTATGAATATATGCAACACTTCAGGGTGTTTTAATAGCTGCTCATCGGAGAAACATCTGTCTTTTAAGGCATTCTTATGTTCTAGCCTGTGGTCATTATCAAGTGGCACTTTGCAGAGTGTAATGGTGACTCAAAGCTTCGTCTTGAAGGTTTCAACCTTCTGTTACCTGCCCAGCAGCGAGGCTGTGGGAGGATCAAGAATTTATCCTCCTGTACCTGGTGGTGCAGAAAGAGGGACTGGAGGTGGCTGCAGCCTGGTGCAGGTTGCTAGTTGGATGGAGAGGAAAGATGCAGGAGAAGGTGTCACCAGCTGATGGGAAAATGAGAATGGGTAGCTTGTGTATCTGAGTTTTTCTGGCAGTAGAATTACAGTGGATTACACAGAAAGGCAAGGCAGGAATGGGAGTGAAGGGAACAGGGACAGGGTGATAAACAGCTGAAGACAGGCCAGAAAAACAGAGATGTTGAAACAAACAGGGAGAGATAAAATTAAAACTATTTATTTACAGGTATTCCCTGATACCTTCCTGGTTGTGTGGTGGCTTTTTTGTTTGTTTGTGTGTTCTGCTGTTTTTTTCCCTGCAGAAGCTGAGTGGGCTTTGCTCCCTGTTTGATCAGAGGTGTCTCATGATCCCACTCATCCCCAGGCTCAGACCCTGTCCTGCCCCCTGCCCGGTGCAGCAGCCCTCGTTTAACTCCTGTTGGAGTGACACCCCTGGTTGTGAAATTGCAGCTGGGAATTAGTCTCACATTTGAAAAACAGAAAAGGTATGTGGGAGTTTGTCACTTTAAAACATTGAAACATTACTTAAAATTCTCATAACAAAGGAATCCGTTGCAGGAGATGGTCAAAACAGTCTTCAGCTCTGTATTTCCTCTGCAGTTTGGCTATAATTTCTTTTAATAGTCAGTCTAAAGTGAAAACCTGCCCAATCTAGGTGTCTATTTTTTGTTTAGATTCTTAGAACCAGATCCCTAGAAACGTATTTTTGCTGATGTTTGCTGATCTTTTCTCTTACAAAATCAAATTCTCTAATTATTTCCTCAGCTATCAGAGTCAATTTTTGGCATCAGAAATATTATTGTCTCTGTCAATATTACTAGGTCAAAAAAGAAGTTATTCCTTTTATCTTATTTCTTTGAATTGGGATATAAATATAAAATAGGTTGTCAGGGTTTTTTCCAGATTATAAAATCTTTCACTCTGATGAGTCAAAAATACACTGTTGTAATGCTGTATCTGTCTCAAAGGATTTGAAATTATACATTGAGGTCAGATTTCAGTACTTAGTGAAACTTTTTCATTTTATTTTCTGTAAACACCAGTGGTGTTTTCCTTTGAATAGAGTTGCAGTTTAAAAGTACTTGCAGTAATTTTCCTTCTAGTCCTTTTGTGACAGTAGAGTAACCTAAATTCTTCCTTCCATCTTTAGTTTGAAAATATTTTCATTAAAACAAATGTCTGCTCTGCTGAGATTTTTCTTATCACAAATGTGTCCAGATCCTGATTTCATCAGGATAAGCATCAACAATTACAATCTTGTATCCTTTATAAAGACAAGTAGTGTTATCTGCGTTGCTGTTTATTTCCTCACTGTGAGAGGAGAAAGTTGGGTTTTTTCCCTCAAATTGAGATGTAGTTTGAATGTGAATGTGTGCACGGATCTGTGTGGGACACTCCAGGTTGCTTTCATCCGTGGCATCCTCGAGCCTGAGTCGATGCTCTTCTCTTTTTGGTCTAGTTGCTTTACACTTGATGTAACTAAGTTTAAATCCTGCCGTTTCTCAGGGTCTTCATGAGGATTTAAGCTGTTGCAGAGGGTATAAAACCCCCTACAAATAACACCTTACAGTTCACAGTCATTTCTATGTGAACTACTGAGTCAACAGGAAGGAGAATGCTCTCCCAAACACACGGGGAAGCTGCTTCATCCAAACTACACGTGCACATAGGAAGCTGAGAATACTCACGGGAGGGAAACAAACTTCATTCCTGGTGGAAACAACATGGTTTCGAAGGCAAATGGGATTTAGTGTGGCCATGCACTCTTTACTACTTCTGAAGGACCTGGGGAGCTTTAATGTCTGGAAAGAGACTGAAAGGTGTAATACATGAAATGTTAATGTTGAAACGGGAGCAGGTGTTTTTTTCTCTCTTAGTAATTCATAATTAATGCTTTCAAGGCTGGAGAATGTTGAGGGTTTTGTTTGGGCTTTTTTTTCCTCTCTCTTTAACTTGGGGAATTTTAGGGCACAGTAAACTGGGTTTTCCATTCCAGTGAACAAGCTCTTCTGGGCTCTCAAGCTGCAGCTTTTAGCCCATTAGGTTGAATTCTGCTGGAGTGATGGATGCTGCAGCCACCATTCAGTTGGCAGTCTGGTGTGTCTCCATGCTTAATTAGTCGGGAAATCAGCTTGAAAGGCAGCAGTTGCCTTGACAGAAGCACTGGGAGAGGTTGGTTGTCATGTGTTGGGGTTTTCATGCAGTAAATGTTTGGCTCCCAGGAGGTGACAGTTGGCTGGAGCCTGGAGCAGAGGAGCTAGAAGGGAATGTGAGCACTTAGCCACGAGGTGTGGGAAATCCTTGGAGTAAGGAGCAAACAGGATTTGGTTCTGTTGGCACAAGCCTACCAACCTTAGGGCAGGATTTCAAGAGAATATGGGAGCTGGGCAGGTTGAACTCTGGCCTTGTGTTCTGAGCAGCTGAATGCCCACCTTACCCCAGCACACAAACTAGCCGTGAGATAACACTGTAAGTGCGTAAGATGATGACTTTTAAATATTCTCAGTACACTCCTGGGCCAGACACCAGCTGGTTCTGGTAGTTTGGCTTCATAGGGAACAGGTCCAAATGGTGAATCATTTAGAGAAGGCCATATCCTGTGCCCACCTATTCCTTGGCTGCTTTTCAGGAAAGACTGGTCTGTCCCAGCCTCTGCAAGCTGAATATTGGCTCTGATGACCAGAAGCTGTGCTAACAGGAGGCTCTCCTTGCAGATAGGCAGTGTTGTGGGCTGCATTGGAAGGAATGTACCCAAGCAGACCAGGGGAGGTGTTTATCCCCACCTATGTGGCCCTGGCCAGGCAGGACTCAGGGTGCTGGATCCAGCTCTAAGGAGGTGATTCCTCACAGCTGCCTCTGGCAATGACTGCAGGCTCTCTGCTTTTATGTGCCTTGCAGTGGTCAGTGCTGCTCACACTGGGCTGGAGAAGCATGAAGATTGGTTTGCAGGGTATGTAAAGGGCTCTGTTTTCGGGCTAGCTGTTGGGTTTTGATCTTCATTCCTTACCTGTCTCCATTTCAGATCTCCCATAGAGATTTTCAGCAAGCCCCACAGGGCAAAAGCTCAGCTGGTGTAAGTTGTTGCACCTGCGTTTCGGTTTAAAAAAAACAAAACACCTTCCTCATTCCAGTCCCTGTGTGGAGTCCTTGCTGCTAGGTATGAGGTGGCAGGAGGCACATCTGCAGCATAAGCAAGGCAACAGATTTAACAACCACGCTAATTAACGCAGCTCTTCCAGTGATGTCTCTCTAAATTGCACTCTCGGGTAATTGACTCTTTATTGTTATTATACTTTTTCCAAAGCATCTCCTCAAATAGAGGACTTCCTTCTGCCCATGTTTTTCAAGAATAATATTCTTGTGGATAGGCAGAAGCAGTTTTTGCCCATGTTCTAACAGAAAATCTGTTATTAATCAGGTTTGGGGTGCTTAGCAGCTTTTGGACTGGTCTCCAGAAGTATCTTCATACACCAGAGCATGGCTGCTTTGTAAGATCACCTTGCCTGCGAGTTGTTGTGAGTGGCTCTGAAGAGACAAGTGGATTATACCTGAACTAACAAAGCTTCTATCTTTTGGGTTCTTTGCCTTGATCCTTGATTTTTATCAGGTCCTAGTCCCAAGTGTCCCTTTCCAACAGCGTTTCGCTGCGTTGCAAGCATACTTCAGCTGCTTGCTTGCTTGCTTCAAGCAGTTCACAGACACTCTCTTAAGAGCAATATGCTGAAACCTTAAGCAAAAGCCTCTTTAGCTAAGGCAATCTCCTAAATTCTTCAGGACCTAAGGGCAATTTTACTAATTGGTACTAGAAACACTCAAGTGAGGGCAGAGAGCCCGACACCTTATGCCAGAAAACATCTGAATAGCACCACACATGAAAAGACCCGAGAGGCTGTGTCGTACCGCACGCTGTTTTGAAACAAGGAAAATGGCTTGTGGCAATGCTAGGCTGGGGCTAAGAAAAGCTGTGAAACTGTCACAGGCAACAAAAGATGGTCAGGCAATGGACTTCCTTGAGCATGTGCCTTGGAAGGGCTGCTGGAAGTGACAGCTACAAAGCCGGGCTGTGTGGTGGCAGCTTGAGTAAGTTACTTGCTTCTCATGCAAAAGGTGGCCTTGTCACAGTTAGAAAAGGTGACACAAGCAATTCACAGGGGATCAGCAAGACAACTGCAAACAGAGCAACAGCAAAAATATCCAGAGTAGTAGGGGAGGCAATTCCTTTAGACAGTATTTGATAGGGTGACCCCTCGTGCAGGGGGGGACAAGCTGCAGACAGACGCCAGGTTTGCAAACAGACTTTGGTAACTCCAAAATCATAAATTTTCGAAACTTGTGTTCTGCTTAATCAGCTTCTGGAGCAAACCAGTCTGTGCTTCCTATGCCCAAAACTAACAGCTTGAATGTTCATTGCTCACAGTAGGAGCTGCCTGAAAGAAAGTCTTTGAACTGAAACTAATTCTTATCTCTTTCAAATAAATTTAACGCATAATCTTATGATTTGTACATGGATGTTGTAGGCCACAGCCTACAATATTGTCACCCTTTGTCGGGGCAAGCCTTTTAAGCACAAATACAAACCTTCACTGCAAATAACTCAACCTCCCCATAAAACTCCAGCTTTAGCCTGACTGTGGCTCGGAGGGGTTCACAGGAACAGTCTAATAATAATCTTTTTTTTGTCAGTATCCAGTAATTTTGCAACCTTCTGTGTTATAGAAACGCTGAATTCCCATAAAAACTGCTTTCCTATAGAACCAGGGAAAAAAAGCTTTTTTAATACAACGTATCATGTTACATTTTAGAGAATTCATGAATTTGATTTCCTTTGCTGCTATTTAATGAAAATTCAGGAAGGGAACACTATTAGTTTGATGAGTATGTTTCTGTGTATGCTGTCCTCCTAAAGCCTGTAAAAGGCAAAGACTTTTCCAGAATCCTGAAGTGAAATAATTACTTCCTTGTTGAAAATTTACTTTTATTTCCAATTATTGACACCTTTCTGGTATTTCTTTTCAGTTCATAATCTGAAGTCCAAAAGCCAATCTATTTTTTTGCTATTCCATCCTTTTTTTTTTTTTTTTTTTTTTTTTTGTTTATCCCTATTTTAGGCCTTTTTTTATCACTCTAAGATGCAAGACGTGGTAATGGCAGTTAAGAACCTTTATCAGAGGGTGGAGTACAAAAATTTCCGGGAGGCAGCTACACCCTAATGTGCTCAAAGACAAATTCCATTTTGCTGTGAGAATGAAGGAGGATGCGTCAGTAATCCCTGCTGTCAGCCCAGCTTCTAAAAGGAGACAAATATCGCCATCTTGAGGTTACTGTTCTGTATGGAACGGTATGGAAAGGAGAGGCCTTCAGCTACAGCTAATTAAAACTAAATTTTTTAATTCTGCTTGAAAGGCTCTGATGGAACACAAAAATAAAATTGCTGCAGTAGAGAAAACCTGATTTCTCTGTTGCTGTTCCTTTTTCTTATAAAGAAAAAGAATTGATGAATAGCATTTTTCAGGCTGTCAGAATCCTATTGAAATAATAAGTGTTCTTTTTTTAAATAAAAGGAAAAAAGTCCAAGTGATGTTTTAGGCATATTTCTTAATTTTAAGACAGCCTAACTACCATTTGTGCCTTCATCTAAAAATGCTGCATTCATTTTTACAGGTATAGCACCACAATACGTTCAGGTTCTTAGCAATTGCTATCATGTAATTTTGTGTGTTTTGACTGTACAAGAAGATTCTCTTTTGAGAGTTGTAATTGTGTGTAAATCTACTATGCCAAGGGCCAAACACACCAAAAAAATTAACGATTCTACTTTTTAATCACCCTGGCACTGATCTGTTACATACACATAAGGGTAATTTGTTGAAGGTCCGAGGTGTGAGGACCGAGGAATGTAGGCTGAAATATATTCCCAATTCTTTAAGTTATTGATTTAAATGATCCAAGATCTAGGTGAGGAAATGCAAAACAAGAGTTACACTCTAGCACATAAATTGCTTGTCATTTCAGCACAATGTTTGTGGGGTTGAAGTCCAACAGGATTTCACAATACTTCAAAGGCAAGCTTACAGTGCTTGTTTCCAGATGAAACTAAAACATCACCTGGGAGCGATTGTATAACTCTTTCTTACAACTGGTCGCTGGCTTTCTGATTAACTCTGAACCTGACGCTGAGTGCCTGTGTTCGACCTTCTTTGCCCATGAAAAAGCTGATTTGCTGCCTGAAATGCATAAAAGAGAGGAGATAGTATGTGCTGAATGCAGACACTGGTGAATTTTACAGTGGAACAGCTTCTCTCCTTCCCTCTGCTCTGCATTCCTCACAATTTATAACTACTGTGATTTTTAATTTTTTTTAATGGGAATGGATTTCTTCAATATCCCATATAGTACCATCATTTCTGTTTGGAAAAAAAAATGGAGGGAGGGAAGGAGGGAAGAGACTACTCGAAATAGAAACCTTAAAAGTTCTGACTTCTGAAGGTTTAGGGCTGTTTCAGGTCACAGTAGTGGTCTGACTAGTCCACTAAGTTTTTCTGACAGCATCTGGGAGAAGATGCAAAGAGAACAGTGTGAGAAGCAGCCAAGAATATTTCACCACTCATTTTTTCCACTCAGCGTATCAACTCTACCAACAAAAGAGCAATGTAGACATATTCATATATTTATATTCACATGCACAAGACTTTGGTTAAAGAAATAACTCGGCCATGCCAAGAATCAATGTCATGGCATGTGATTTAAAGAAAAACATTGGTGCTTAGTGGCAGGTGACTCTAAGTGTGAGTATCATATTACAAATGAGCTGTGCTGGCTGGGCTGTGGCACCAGCTGGTTCTGGAGTGCCCTGGGAGTTCCCTGTGTGTTCTGGACTAACCCAGCAGGCAGCTGAATGTCACATTTGCAGTGGGTGGGGGAGGCAACTGGGGGAAAACAGGTAGAACTTAGGTGAGATAAAGACAGTTTCATAGCACAGAAAAGGAAGGGAAAATAATAATAATGAAGATAAATGAATGCACAAGGAAGTGATGCACAATGCAATTGCACGCTGACCAATGCCCAACCAGAGCATCAAGCTGCCACCTCCTGCCCAACTCCCCCAGATTTATTGTTCAGCNCAGCTTGAGACTGTGTCCTCTCGTTTTGTCCGTTGCTGTCTGGAGAAAGGGACCAAACCCCACCCGACTACAACCTCCCTTCAGGAAGTTGTAGAGAGTGATGAGGTCACCTCTGAGTCTCCGTTTCTCCAGGCTAAACAACCCCGGCTCCCTCAGTCGTTCCTCACAGGGCTTGTGTTCCAAGCCCCTCACCAGCCTCGTTGCCCTCCTCTGGATGTGCTCAAGCGCCTCAAAGTCCTTCCTAAACTGAGGGGCCCAGAACTGGACACAGCACTCAAGGTGTGGCCTCACCAGTGCCAAGTACAGGGGAAGAATGACCTCCCTGCTACTGCTAGCCTCACTATTCCTGATACAGGCCAGGATGCTGTTGGCCTTCTTGGCCACCTGAGCACACTGCTGGCTCATGTTCAGTCGGCTGTCGACCTGCTCGAAGACCGCAGGAGCCCAAGAGAGTGTACTGAAGGTCAGACGGTTTGGCTTTAACCTTTGGTCTGTTCCAGCCCTCCCTGCTGCCTTGGTCATGTCCTTGAAATGCTTGCTCCAGGCTCAGTGGGGAGCGGTGATGATGCACTAATGGTGCCCTGAACAAAGCTTCATTCTTGAGTAAGGAGGGCTTCCCAGGCTTCCGTGGCAGAAGGAATTGCGGTACCTCGCGCCTTGTTCCGAGATTCCTGCTCCTGCTTTCTGGCAAACCAGATGGTGCCGAGCTCTGCCTTTGTGGCTGAGATTTCTAGCCCAGAGGTGCTTTCTTCCTGACGAAAGGTAGCTGGAATTACAGCATGTTTGCAAAAGCCTCCCGGCCCCCTGGGAACGTCAGCTGTGCTCAGAGGCAGGAGGGGAGGGAGAGAGCTGAGTGTGCAGTGCTGTTGGAACTCATTCCAACCCATTCGCTCTGCATTTTCCCTTTTTCTTGCCAAATTATAGATCAAAGTACAGGCCTGAATATGCGTGTTAGGAGAAAGCACTCAGATAACTTCTCCTTAATTATGTTACAGCCCGTTACTGCATTAAGACGTAATTGTCAATTTCATTAGAGTTAATTGTTGCAATTTTAATGTCACTATCAAAGTGAAGTATCCTGNAAAGATAAATGAATGCACAAGGAAGTGATGCACAATCCAATTGCACACTGACCAATGCCCAACCAGGGCATCAAGCTGCCACCCCCTGCCCAACTCCCCCAGATTTATTGTTCAGCATGTTGCCATATGCAATGGAATATCCCTTTGGCCAGTTTGGGTCCCTTCCCATCTCCTTGTGCCTCCAGCTCCCTTGCTGGCAGAAGCTGAAAAGTCCTTGACTTGGTGTGAGCTCTGCTTAGCAACAACTAAAACATCAGTGTGTTGTCAACATTATTCTCATTCTAAATCCAAAAGGCAGCTACTGGGAAGAAAATGATCTCTCTCCCAGCCAAAATCAGGACACCGTGGTCCATAGTGGAACTCCCTTTATCTCAAAGTGTATGAAGGGGAAGCCTGGAAGAACCCAAAAAGTGTGTGCATGTGGCACTTGGGGATATAGTCCAGTGGTGAGCACGGTGGTGCTGGGTTAATGGTTGGACTCAGTTATCTTGGAGGTCTTTTCCATTCTCAGTGACTCTGATTTTTTTGTGAGTGCCTGGAAACAGAATGGAGCAACTTCTGAGTGAAAGCTCTGCCTTTTGAGCTTGCCATCCCAGATATGACCGAGTCTCTGTGACTATTTGTCCCAGGAGATGCACAGCTAAGATTAGAGCCATGTCTGTGAAGATGCGACTTGATTCTCTCTTATAGTCCCTCCCTTTTTGCTCCTAGAAATCGGAGTAAAGCAGAACTGGCTCGTGGTAATGAAATAACAGAAATCTCTTGTAATCTGTAAGAAAATAAACTAAAAGGATCTGGCCCTTTGGTTTCTATGTTCTTGCTTTCTGTCCTGTCAGGGGAAATTGTGAGCCCTTTACTGCCCTTGGATGGTTCCCTCTAGATGGCAAATATTGTGATTTAGTGCTAAACTGCTGGGTGTGAGAATTTATATATCGCAGTAAGGATGTTTAAAAGAAACCCCTGAGTTTAAAAATTAATCTAGATGCTTTATTTTTTCCAAGGTTTTTGAACATTTTAGAGGTCCTGGTTTTCAAGCTTTCCTCCCTAAACCTGGCAGCAGAATGTTTTCTACAAAAGTGGATTTTCTTATCCAGAAGACCTTATTTAAGGAAAAAGGTTAAGCATCCTGAGAATCTGGATAAATGTGTTGTCCAAGTTGTGATTTTTGAGCTTCCTCTTTCCCCTTTAAAGTAAGTGACACATACTCCTCAGAACAACTCTGCTCTAGTTAGAGGTGACTCTGCTTTTAGATGTGTCTCCACGTTCTTGGTTCCCCTGCTCACACAGAATCACAGAATGAACAGGTTGGAAGAGACCTCCAGGATCATCGAGTCCAACCCATGCCCTAACACCTCAACTAGACCATGGCCCCGAGTGCCCTGTCCAGTCT
>VYZQ01026998.1:85699-102073 GCA_013400655.1 Mystacornis crossleyi | reverse complement strand
AAACCAGATGGTGCCGAGCTCTGCCTTTGTGGCTGAGATTTCTAGCCCAGAGGTGCTTTCTTCCTGACGAAAGGTAGCTGGAATTACAGCATGTTTGCAAAAGCCTCCCGGCCCCCTGGGAACGTCAGCTGTGCTCAGAGGCAGGAGGGGAGGGAGAGAGCTGAGTGTGCAGTGCTGTTGGAACTCATTCCAACCCATTCGCTCTGCATTTTCCCTTTTTCTTGCCAAATTATAGATCAAAGTACAGGCCTGAATATGCGTGTTAGGAGAAAGCACTCAGATAACTTCTCCTTAATTATGTTACAGCCCGTTACTGCATTAAGACGTAATTGTCAATTTCATTAGAGTTAATTGTTGCAATTTTAATGTCACTATCAAAGTGAAGTATCCTGGCTGTAAGAAGCAGCACGTCGTCGTCTTTTGTGTGATGGCCCACGTGCTACTACACGCCCGAGATCAAGATTTGGCCGTCGTTCTGAAAGACAGATTTGATTTTAACAACAAACCATCGGGTGATGCTCTGAGGCTCTCCAGGCAGGAGGTTAGGATGGCTCTCCAAGGCCAACATGTCTGATTGTGGTGAAGTTGTGATACCTGGAGTTCTTTTCGTACTGCTGTTCTGTTTTGGATTTGTTTTTTTCTTTAAGGGGAAAGTGCTTAGCTGTGCTAATGTGTTATTATGTAGGCAGGCAGCTCCCAAATCTTTCCAGGGATACTGAATTGCCTCGGTTTTGTGTTCTCAGAAGATGCGTTGGGGCCACTTTGTTTTTGGACAGTGCCTCACGTGAGCAGGAGGTGCACTCCCTGAAGTGTCTTCCACCAAAAGCTGCCTCTGGCTCATCGTATGAAATATGCAATAATTTGATGCTTTGGATCAGCGTGGGGTTTTAAGTGATCAAAACGAAGCCATGGTAGAAATGAAAGCACGTGTTATTTATACAGGTCAGCTTATTAGATTATGTAACCTTATAATTATTTGTAGCATTTTTGGCCCTCTACAAAAGGCAGACTAATTAGATGATACCTTTGTTAAAGTATAATGTTCTTCCACTTCAGCTCCTGAACGGGGGTGAAAAGATGTTAAATATGATTTAGGAGGCACTTAAAATTGTATAACAAAGCTGCTCCTAGGGATAGGTATGATAAAGCAGTCACTTAAGGCTAAAATTAACTGTTTTATCTCAATAAAGCCCAGTATTTGGTCTTCTAATGGTTTTTAGTGCCCATTTTCTTCTCAACTAGGCAGAGAGGCAATACAGTGGGACCGGAAAATCCATCCAATTGAAAGAATGAGCCAGATGTTCCTGGGAAGAGGTAGGGAGGCTTGTGACTTACTTTCCTTTATCTTTTTCCTCCTTAACCACTTTGGGCACGTACCCCTGAGGTGTTCCCCCTTCAGTGAGGTCCTGGGAAGGATGCCCGTGTGAGAGGGAAGTAGCACGTGGCACAGCTGCATCCACAGGGGAGCATCTCCTGGGCTTCAATGGGCACAGAGCCCGCAGTTTTCCCGCGGTGCTGTTTGCATCTCCATCAATTTCGGATTTATTCAGGCACAGTCTTTCCTTGAAATAACTAGTCTAAAGACGACAGCTTAAACATAGGGAAAAATATAAAATATTGCCAAGAAAATGCAGCTCCTGTAGGGTGGGATACCACTGGCTAACTAGCAAGCCTTGCAGATCCTTCCTGCGGGCCTGGGTGCTTGCTGCACTGCTTGCTTCAAATTAAACCAAGTGCCAAACCACAGTTGGGGTTTTTTTATGCTGTTCCTTTCTCAAAAGGCTGAATTAAGACAGCACAGTTTGGCAGAGGCAGGAGGTGGCCTTTCAGAGGGAGCCCTGGCTTGTAGCCAGCCAAGCTGCTGATGTCTACGCAGCCCCAGAAGTCACTGAGGCAGAGCAGAGCGAAGTGGTGCCTTGAGCCCTGGCAGGTTGTCTCGAAAGGTCAGTGCCAGTTGCACGGAGGCAAAGTTGCCTCCTCTTGGGAGGCGGGGGAGTCTGTAAGTGCCTTCCAGATTAGAAATTAGCAGTGCAGTAACAAATCACCTCTGTAATTGGCAGCAATCACCCCAGTCAGCCCTGCCCTAAGCAGCCTCTACAGCACCTATTTGCATTCTGCAGTTCCCTCCCGTCAGGGTGTCACTCATTCCCGAGACTGCTCTGCCAGCAGCTACACCGTGCCTGGGGATGCCAGCACAAGAAGCAAAGTGACATTATGAGAGAGATGTCATTTCTTTTTCAACACTGCAAAACATCCACCCATCTGTCACAAACATGTCTTCCTTCCCGGCACTCCGGCATCTCTGTATCAGTCACACACAGAGTACAGCTCAGCACACAGGAATTTATCAAGCTAATGTTATCACTCATATGCCAGTTTGCATTACCTGGGAGCTCCAGAACCACCTTCCTTTCAGCCCTTACCATCAGGTTGGGGCTTTTATTTTAAGATAATCCTGGAAAAAACGAGTGAAGGAGCAGTGCTGAAGTGTCTCTGGAAGATCAAGCTGGCTTGCAGACAAACAGAATGTCCGTGTCCTGAAGGAAATCTGCCGTCAGATTGCAGAGTTGGAGGTAGAACTCTTAAAGCCATGTGTAGCTGATTGCTCTCCACATCCTCCCACAGCTCCTTCTTGTTTGGAGCTCAGCCTGGTGTGTTTGGTTTGTATTAGGAGAAGAGGCCCCGTAACTTGCCTGGTGAGCTGTCACACCAATAGCAAACCAAGCAATCTTCATCCCATTCATTCTGGAAATCTTGTTAAACCTAGTTAAACACTAGTTACCCAGAGCAATTCCATCGTTGTGGTATTTAACAATAACTTCACTTAAAAAGGTGTAAAGAATACATGGTGCACACAGTCACTGTCAAGATCATCAACTTACTGTTTTGCCCAGATGTTGCTACCAGTGTTTTCCATCCAACCCTTATTGCACCTTTAGAAATATCTCATTCTTTGAGATGAATTTTATTTCCTTTGTTGGATATTAATATGCGTTTCTCAGCTCTCTGCGTATCACTGCTGAGATAGAAATCAGCCATAACAGTTCTGGAGAAAATTCATTCTCCTTTTGTCTCAGTCACCTTGAATGCCACTTTCTAGGAACTGGATTGTATTTGTCATTCTGAGAGTGCTGCTATTTTGTCAACAAGATAAAATGAAAAGAGGGATTAGTAAAGCTCACACATGGCTTATCGAGTAATTCAGTGTATTCATGTTAGGTTCACAGAACTATGAAAGATGAGGCCAAATCAGGGACTTTTATGCTTTAAGCCTTTGCAAACTTGAGTTTCTTTTGAGCACTCATCCTGAGTGGAGAACTCATCTATGTACCGGTGGTTGTCTGTGACAGACAATATGCTTATTAAGCAGGCCAGTAGGGCAGCTCCAAAGGCCTCAGGAAATTACTTCCCCCTCTCCATCCGCTTTCTGACTCCATCTCATATGAAGGGACCCAATTCCTGCTCTTACAGCCCCCGAGACTGAAGTGTCCAACCCGATGATAAACAGTGAGGTTGTTCTGGCACTGCCAAGTAATGAAAACTTCTGGTTCTTGACATTGGAAGAGGGATAACAAAGAGATTCAGCCTTATTTCTCTGAGAAGAAGAGGGCATTTTCCCCACGCTCCAGAGAAAGGAAGGAGATGCACTAACAGAAGACAGATTTTTCTTGCTTATGTAGAGTCAAGTCTGCTGCCTGAAAAAAAAAAATTGTGTCTCTGAAAGTCTTCTCCAGCCAGAGCAGCAGAAGACATGGAAACTGGCCAGAGAGTTCAGACTGGATTGCATTGAGGTTTATTAATGGGACAATGGTCCAGCTGGACTAAAGAGATGGGTAGGCTGTCTTCTTAGAGAAAAAAAACCNCCATGACTCCTGTCTAGTCTCTGTTTCTAGGTGGCTGGAGAAGGCATCAGAACTGCCAGTCAAATCCTATTTGTGTCATAAAAATATGTGGAGACAGCTTTTCTGCAACTGAGACTCCATTATCCATCACCTGAATATGCTACCCAAACAATGCAACATCCTTCAAATGCCCTGAATCCTTTTATAGGTATATTTTGCTTTTGACTAAATCATTATAAGAAATTTCTAGTCATCTCTGCTAGCAATGCATAATTTTTTTTTGACTTAGAGAATAGGATGCAGCACTCTCACTGTGCAAGATTATCTTTAAAGATATAGAAAATGCCTTATGCCAGGTTATTTAGTGCACCTTTTAATGAACTGTCTGAGGGAGAAAGAGAAATATTGATTGTGGGGTTTGGTATTATGCTAGTAGAGGTGGAGAGCTGATTGTTTGGGAGGGGGTGGTTATTTGTCAGGGGTCTGGAGTGGAAATTTGTAGAAAATGCTGAATGAATTAGGTCTCTCATCTCATCATCCTGCACAGTGTCCAAATGGAGCGAGTCATTTTGGTGTTCTGAAACATGATATAGAAGGAAATGGCCTTCTACTCATGACCCAGACATAATTAATGCATAGCTATGGGTAAATTCTTGTTGCAAATAAACCTGATGGTTGACCCCATTTGATAAAATGCCATTCCCAGGTTTAAATACTTCTGGAGGCTAATCATGGAGACTTCCTCCAGTTTTTCTTTCCAGTTGGTCTGGATGTAAAATGCTGCTTTTGAAAAAGCTGTGTGATTTAGTTCCCTCATGTTCATTTAAAAACACTTAAAGAATGTTTTTTAATTTTGATTTCGGAGGAAGGACAGACTTAATTTGAGAACTTTAATTTACTCCTGCCTAAGAAGCTTGCTGGCTAATTCAAATGCTAAATGTACAACTTCATTCAATAATGACTTCTCTCAGATGAGTGCTGAAGGCACATTATGTTTTAATCCTTATCTGCTTTTCTAATTTAACAATGAACAATCTATGTTTAAGGGTTAAAATAACTTCATCTGGACTTCAAATGGGGATATGTGAGATAGGAAGGCTGTCANAAACTGGCCAGAGAGTTCAGACTGGATTGCATTGAGGTTTATTAATGGGACAATGGTCCAGCTGGACTAAAGAGATGGGTAGGCTGTCTTCTTAGAGAAAAAAAACCCCAAAGGACCACTCCAAAACCCCTCGATCATTTTATCTCCCCTATTTTAATTGGCATATCTGAGTTATGGCCAGGTTGTGAAAATAGCATACTCAGAATTTTCTACTTTTGTAGTAATAGGNACAGAGGGATTTCTGTCAACAGAAGAGAAGAACTGAATTGGGGTTCCACCAGGTTAGGGAAAAGGAAGGTATATTGTGGGAATAAAGAACTTTACAAATTAGTTTAGAAAGCAATATGGGAAGAAGACAGAATCTCCCCAAAGACAGTCTGGCACTGGAAGAACTGTGCTAGAGAAGCAAGTTCAAGGATCAAGTGTGGTTATTAAGAAGTATCAGTAAGAAGATGATTTTGCTAATGTCAATTCAAATTTGGTGACTAAAGCTAATGAGAAGTCTAAAATGACAAGGAAAAAAGAGGGAGAATGAGATAAAGTTTGTAGTGCCCTTTTTCTGTTCTGTTATCCATTTTGCATAAACTGGAAAACAGTGGAAGTTTATTTTTCTCTTGCTTTTTTTTTAAGTCAGAAAATGTGGATAAAATTCTTGGCTGAATTCAAAAGATCTATTTTCATTCAGTTTCTGTGCATCTGTTCAAAGTTGTCTCTCTCTTTTCAAGTGTACTAAAAATTGTTTTCTATAAATATTTTTCATTGTTACTGGTGGCAGCTGTTAGCATTTTCTCACACACAACCTTAACAAAGGAATCCCAAAGCGATCCTAAATAAGACAGGTTATTGCACGTGTGAGTAGGAACCAGCTGTTAACACTAGTTTAGGCGTAGATGCTACGGTGATGGAGAGGTGGTTAAAATCTAAGCGTGTTTTTTGGCTTGTGTCAAAAATAGTGTGGCCAGCAGGACCAGGGCAGGATTGTCCCCCTGCACTGGGCACTGGTGCGGCCACACCTCAAGTGCTGTGTCCAGTTCTGGGCCGCTCAGTTTAGGAAGGACATTGAGGGGCTGGAGCGAGTCCAGAGAAGGGCAACAGAGCTGAAGAAGGGTCTGGAGCACAAGTCTGGTGAGGAGTGGCTGAGGGAGGTGGGGGTGTTTAACCTGGAGAAAAGGAGGCTCAGGGGAGACCTTATTGCTCTCCACAACTGCCTGAGAAGGAGCCGTAGCCAGGTGAGGGTTGGTCTCTTCTCCCAGGCAACCAGTGACGGGACAAGAAAGAATGGCCTCAAACTGCACCAGGGGAGGTTCTGGTTGGACACCAGGAGGAATTGCTTCATGGAGATAGTTAAGCACCGGAATGCGCTGCTCAGGGAGGTGGTGGAATCACCGTCCCTGGAGATGTTTAAGAAACTACTGGAAGTGGCACTTAGTGTATGGTTTTGTTGACAACTGGTGATTGTTTAGAGATTGGACTTCATGATCTCGAAGGTGTTTCCCAACCTAAATATTTCTGTGATTCTGTTTTTAAACACCATGACTTAGGTTTAAACACCGTGGTCAGTTTGAGTAGGGCCACATTAAGAATTCCTGTAGTTTATTCTAACAATTAAGAAAACTTGGAGAGGTTTGATGGGGCTGATTTAGACATGCAATATGGTTAAAGCAGTCAGTGAAATAGCTAAATTGTTGTGTCCCAGTCCACAAACTGTGTAGGCTGCCAGCACTGAAATACTGGGAAGGGAATGTCCCTTTCCTGGGACATTCTAATACAGTCCACTTGAGAAAACCAAGCTGTGTAGTTTCCATAATTTTCTTCATCTAAGAATATAACAAAATGGTGCTGCATGGCAGATCAGAAAAAAACCCAAACCCATCTTTTTTTACTTCATTTATAAAACTTGAAGCAACATCTGAAAATGTAGCCTGTAGATGTTTGGAAGGCAAGAGAAAAACAGGAATTTAGATTGGAAGTTATTCTTTCTGATTCAATTTTTTTCTATAGATTACAGAAAAGGAAATGTGAAATACATACTAATTTGCTATTCTTAACTTTTATTTTTGAGTTTCATTCTTGCATGTAATTGTTTGAACAGACAAACTTTAATCCTCCTCCTGAAAACTATAACTGTACAGAGAATTATAGCACTTAGTTTTATCTCAAAGAATATCCAAAATTACAGATCTGTATTGGCTGAATTAAAACCAAAGGTTGTAGACACTTATTTTCAGTGTGGTAAATTGAGAAAATTAGCATCCTGAAAAAAAATTTAATTACCTTATCTATGGAGAAATGTTTAAAAGAAAGTATGTGAGGAAAATCCCAGAAGGTTTCTGCTGAGACACAAATCAGAGCTAGTTATCATTAGAAACCAGTAACAGGCAGCAGCACTGTGTAGGAATGAAAGCAAAATTCACTTACAAAAGCCTGTGCCTGGTTTTTCGAGATGCCTGATGTTGTTTTCTTTCCTTTATTATGCTATTTCCAAAATCTTCTAAGCTTTTGGAGTTAAAAGCTGTATTTTGGCTGATAGCCAAGTATTTCAAAATACTACATGTTTCTGAAAAGTATGCCAGTGGCACTTTACCATAAGATTATCTCGATGAGGCTCTTGCCACTTTAAACTGAAAAAGCATGAGAACAGCTTGGCGAAGTGATTCCTGATTTATGTATGCATGTCAGCATTTCACAAGTACTAAAATACAGCATTTGCTGATTTGCATGATGATGCCCGCGCTGGAAGAGATCAGTTTAACTGCCCCTGGTTTATTGGCTGCTGGAGCAAGCTTCTTGATACGTTTTACAAAAGTTAAAGTTTCATCAATCTGATGCTTTTTTTTATTCACAGACACCAGCATATGGAAACTAATATGATTGTTCTCTTCAGTACAGCATCACTGTGTGCACGAACATTGCCTTACACCACACACCTGAATTTTGCTGTTGTCCTTGGCTCTGTATCTTTGTGTCTAAATTTGTGCCCCTAACCAGCAGCCCTGCTGTTCACAGTCGTGACAGGGAAAGCCACTAGTCCAGCTGTGTGGATACGCTGTCGTGGGGGACTCAGAAACACAGAGTGAGGTTTTCTTGCTTTGTTGCTCCCTGCAGAACCTCTGAATATTCCATAAGGATGTGCCTTGCAGCGGTTGTGCAGCACAGAGGTTGGGCACGTAAGGCAAGGGAGCCCCGGTTTGCTGCTTTTCCAGAAGAAGCCTCCAGATTTAAGTACTCTGCTGATTTCATTCAGGCACTAGAAATGCTTTCATCTCTTGGGCATTCAGCCTGGTTTTTTTTTTCTCTGCTGTGCCACCTGAAGGTGCTTCATCAGGCAAAGGGCTGAGCTGAAAGTATGTGAAAGGAGGTGCAATTAAACTGTGCCACAGAAGAATATGTTCATTGGGCTAAAACCAAGACAGATTTCAAAAAAAAAAAAAAATCACCTGGGAGGTGGAGTATACCTGCAAGAGCTGGTATATCTTTATATCTGAGGGAATGCACAGCATCATGGTTACCAAAATAGTCTGAATTTCAAACTCCAGGGTTCAGCTGAATGAATCACGTGTTTAGAGGCTTTAAAAATGTATGATAGAACAAACTCTTCTGGGGTGTTCCTTATTTAGAGCTAATTAGGCTACCTTGACCTGCAAAAAAAAAAAAAAAATTAAGTGTTGCTGGGAACAGAGAAAGTATTTTTATTTCAGTTTTTGTCCTGGAGGGACAGCTTTTGCCTGGCACCCTTCCATAACATTGATCTTGTTGAATATATTATTTTTATCATGCATGTATATTTTGATTTACTAATTAGATTACTGTAGCTCTAGAAGGTAATCAGGCCTCTTGATTATTCACTTTTTATAGCCACGGTAGAGTTTGAGAGGAAGAAACAAAACCCTCAAGCAATCTGTAAAGTCTTCTGTGCAATCCACTTTTTCTCCTGCTCCTATTCCTCTGTAACAGTCTGGCAGTGATAGATGGGGAGCAGAGAAATAAATGAAGCTGGGTATTTTTGAAAGCTTGTTGCTCTCTACACCACCCATCTGGATTGCTTAGTGTGGCAAAAATAGAAAATACTGGGCTTAAATTAGACAGGTTTTAGAAGTGCAATCTTTGTACAGGTCAATGAAAAACATGAGAGTGCATGCAAAGGGGAAGTATTTGCTGACACACTTATAAAATGCCAAAAGCCAGCACACTACCAACGATGTTGGAGACTGTACACATACATTTGCAGTGATTCATTCTCAAAACTAGTTGACCCAGCTTTAAAATATGAAATGAATAACTTTTTGGCTTGGCAGAAGATGTGAAAGCCTTTGGATTTATGTTTTGAATGAGTTGTTCTGGTTTTTGCTGTTTGGGGTTTTTCCCACTTGTTCTTGTTTTGTTTTTTTTTTCCCAAATTACAGTGAGATAGGATGAATTCTCCTTTTTGCTTCACTGTATCTTTTCTAAGAAGTTAAGGGCATGAATTTGCTATTTCACTATTTTTGAAGGCAATTGACATCTTTATGATAAATATTAAATTATTTTTTTCTGAAGCAGATTTTTAGAGGCAGAAATCAGAAACAAATTTTAGCATGTTTCAACCCAAACATTTTTTTTTCATGAGGGCTTCCCTTCCAACATCTTTTCCAGTTTGCTATGTGCTTTTGGAAATGGAAGGGCTAAGACTGTGCACGGTATTTGAAATACGGGTGCAATATATATTGGGTTATCAAGATAAAGATGTTAGTATTTTCTATTCTATTTATTTTCTTTTAGATTCTAAACCATCTACTGACTCCCTCTTTCACAAAGTTTCTTTTCACTAACTTATAAAAGACTACTTACTAGTGTAAGCAATGGAGTATTTTTCCAAACTGAACTCCCACTAGGGCTCCCATTTGTGGCCTTAGCGAGCTGTTCTGACATCCAAGAGACTGCTACATCTTATCTTGTGTTCACCTGAGATTTTATTCTGTATCAAATTGATTGAAAATCATGGCTATGAACTTATTTATTCCTGAAAGTGTTGCTTAATCCATAAAATTTGCATCACTTTACTTGAGTTACATAAAGTGACTGTTTTTAAGCAGAAATAATTAAGTATTTTTGTAATGCTAATGCAAGCAGCAGAAACCTTGGAATGAGTTTTTCACAGGAAAGTAACAGACCAGGAATGAAATTCTTGGCTTGCTGAAGGAAACAGTGATATTTCCATTGGTCTCAGAGATGTTATTCCCTGTGAGCTAATGAGTATTTCAAAATACTGAATAGGCTTCCGAACATTGTGGTCGTCTTCAAATGTACCTTTTGAACGAAGGAAAGACCAACAGTCTGACGAAATTCCCAGGTTTGTCCCTGTCCCCCGCGGGCCCGTGGTGAGGACACTGACAAAGCCCAAGTGAAGTGGTCACACTGCTCCCACCCTCTCTCTAAACTCAGTTCCCAAAAGCCCAACAGCTCTGTCAGGCTGAGTCAAACTGCGAGTGATGGGGCAATATTTATTTAGGGCAACTCTTGGCACCCTATCAATTTACATGTTCTTCTACTTAAGGATTTGCTCTTCATTAGAAAGCAGCCCATTAGAACACTAAGGGAAGATTTTGTGTTCTTTCTTGAAACATGTTGAACATTTTGAATAAAAGAGTAATTATAGTTATTAGAGTCAGCAGAACAATGTGAAGTCATTTTACTTAGAATGATATGCAAGCACTTGTCAGCTTGCCATTCAGAGGAACCTTTTAAAATGCCACAGTAGTTACTTTCTAATTGCATAAATATTAAGTCACTGGAACACAATTAAACCAATCATATTCAGGGAAAGATTCTTGCATTTGGGTTTTGACCACAAAATCCATGGCAGAAAATCCATGTGTTTCTAGAAAAGCACTAAAATGATATTCCATTTAAGATAGATTTCTTTCTTAAGTAGCTGTAAAAAAAAAAAAAAAAAATCCCGTGCCAATCACCCCCTCCAGTCTTGGTATAATATTGTACTGTTCATAGCACTTAACAGTAACCGATTTAAAAAAGTAAGTAAAGCAGAAAAGAAAGCCCTTATACCAACACACCATTTCTAGGCATGTCCACAACGTGTAGGAAAAGCTGTGTTTTGTTCCAGTGCTTTGGGGGTTCTCTGTTTGCAGGAGTTTACCACCCTGATGGATCCCTGCACCGCACTGAGCCAGCGCTGAGAAGCACCAGGGTACTGAGCCACGTTGAATGCATTGTGCTATTAGGTTCTAAAATACTTAAATACCAAAATCACATTGCTGGCACTGCTGGCCCTCACTTTAATAAGTCAGGTATTTCTGCGTGATGCTATCCCCCTGGTTGTTGCTGGAGACACGTAGAAAGGGAGGACAGATTTTTAATCCCCATTATGTCTGTGTAAATCCACCCAAAGTTTATTGAATTCACTGGACTTCTTAGTGAGATTTTCTTTTGTACAACAGGGCAGAATTTGGGTTATGTTCTCATTTCCTGCAGGCTTCTGTGCTGCTCCATGCTGGCTGCAATAAAGGCACCGCACAGCTCAAATAGCTGCGTCCCAAGAGCAGAAGTGCTCCTTGACATTTGAGCTCCAGCTTATGGGGGTTTTGCTGCCTTTCTCCTCTCCAGCTTCTGCAGGCTGACTGCATTCATCAGGATGCTGTATGATAAAAATAGTCTGGTTACTAAGACATCAATAAGTCACTTCATTTTGAACCAGTACATGGGCTTTTTAGGAGCCGATTTTGGGCAAGCGGATAAAATCACGTGAGAAAACCCCAGGGCTGTTTTGGTAGAGTATCAGCTTGGCTTTCAGCTAGACCCTCGTCAGATTGGGGATGTAAGTAAAGCTGCTGTGCTCCTTCTTCTGTGAAACATGCTTGAGGCTGTGGACTCTTAGAGGAGGTTTGCCAAAGCCCACTCACTACCTTTGGATGAACCCTTGCCAAGCCCATCCTGTTCTCAGCTACACGACATCACACGTCATCTTTCCCCAATGAAAAAGGAAAACGCGCGGCTCAGACATCCAGAAACCTTTAAGCAGGCTGTCAAGGCATTGCTGGCATCTAAGGTTAAACCAGCTCCGTATCCAGAGGGAATGTACCCTGAAAATAGGGTAGTTATTATAGTTAGGACAATGTTTTTGTCTTGAATGGTGGCGTGAAGTTACTGGTCTATATTTGTGTCCAGATGTGAGAACACTTTTTGAGGAACAAAGTTGTCTGTGGGTAGCTCAGATAGGTTTGTATGCAGGTGTTAAATGTTATTTCTTACATCATGTAGACACCAACAAATGCTGACGGCAGGAATGAGGAGGTTCTTTTTGAAAACACATTGAAAAACCAAAGATTGTCCTCACACTAGAGAGCCTACAGCAAATTATCTGACACTCAGGNAGCCTACAGCAAATTACCTGACACTCAGGCTGTAATTAAGAGTCTGAAGCAAGGCACTATGTTTAAAATACTAGTCATGATATGACTAACCTATTTTTTCCACACAAAAAGCTTGAGGATCTTCCCTATTCATTGAAGAGATGAATGAAAAAGCATGCAATTTGAGGTTTATGTTCATGCTTTTTCCCTCTTAATTAGAAAGCCACATCACACTTCATGATAATTTTCATAAAATTCCCTGAAAATAAGCTTTAATGATTTAAACTAGGGCCTAGTTTAAGTTTGTGCTTTTTTGGTCTCTGCAGGAATGTTGGGACTGATGGGAAGGGATATGAGAGCTCAGTGACCAAAAGGAATGGGAAAACTGGCTGTGGAAGCAAGAAAATTATTCATTAAAGAACAAAGCAGGGTCAGCTTATCAGGAAGGTCAGAAAAGTGCCCTTTGAGGGATTTGTTTGACAATGACATGAAGACAAGAACTTGTAAGGGATACTGAAACCTAAGTGTAGCAGGTTTGTGCAATACAGCAGTTTCTTACATGAAAAGTGCAAATGGTGCTTTTATCTTGGGTGAATGTTTTTTGATTAATTGAAATTTTTCTTTGCTTCACTGGGACAGTATCTTTCCATATGGCAAAACTGGCCGGCAGGGCATTGGGAGTATTCAACTGTACAAAAGCAAGGAAGATCTGTACTTCTGAACTGCATCTTAGATTATAAGAGGTCTGCGGAGGAAACGGTGCAGCAAATGTTTCTGGTTCTGAAAAGTATGTGAGACTCCACCATTTTATTTATTTTTTAAATGGAGAATGAAATGGACAATCTCACAGGTATAGTCTGTGATTGTATTTAGGGACAAGAAATGTATCCCCCCATCAACTGTTCACTCAGTGGTAGATTTATGTATTTAATGCACTGCTTTATCTGTCTCGGGGGAAAGAATATAATAAACCTCAAGAATAAAATAAACCTCACGTCTTTAAAAAGAACATGCCTTTGTATTTAGCCCACAGACAATCCCCTGAGGTCTAACTTCATCAGAGGCTTTCAGTAGCTGAAGCATTAATCAGGGCAGGAATGAACCTAGAGCAGAACATAAGTAAATGGGGAGAGTCTGAAATATTCAGGGTGTAGCTGGGAAAACAAGATCAGTGCTGATATCTGTGGCACGGTTATCTTCCCTCAGTCCTTCTCTCTCTTTTTCATGTTTTTTTGTTTTTATGTCTTCACTTTGGATCAGAGAATTAAAAAAAAAAAAATTAAAAACTTGATCAAGTTTATTAATGCTTTATTTGAATTATTCCTTTAAACAAAACATTGTGCTTTACATTATTAAGCTTCATGGTAATTCTTTCTTCTCTAGCCTGTGGAAAATTGTGCTGCCTACGCTTAGACCTGTCTGAAAGTGGTGTCAGCTCTTTTATGACCATGACAAGTAAATTCATAAAGCCCTGAATAAAGATGAAATAGCCTGGTATTGAACATGACATTCCACATTGTGTCTTTGCCGCCAAGCTCCTTTTCCAATTGGTCTGAAGTGATGCAACTGTAATTTGGACAGAACGCAGCTGGTGAATTGATTCCCAGTCTTTGTGGATCCAAGGCACAGCATCACAGTGGGCCCTTGAGTCGCTGAACTGCAGCAGGAGCTGCTAAAGGAGGCACAAAGTCTTCCCCCCCTACCTTCTATGGAGAAAGGGCCATGCAGACTTTTCTTGAAGCTTATATTAATGTTATTTTATTTTCATATCAAGTGACTGTTTTGATCTGTTACAATTCAGTGTGCATTTACTGATCTCGTCCTTCCTACCTTCTTGAAGACTGATCAGAAAACCTGCTGTTGTACAGCTTTTACCACAGTGTTGTAGTGGGATCACACTGCCACAGTATTCCTGGGTGATATTCTGCAATCTGAATAAGAACATGGTCTTCCTTCCATATCTTTAAAGAAAAGAAAATTCAACAAAAGAGACTTTATAGCAGTGGTGACATTTAGCCAACACTTTCTAGGCCTGTATCCTCATCAACTTGGCATGCCTCAATTTGAGCAGAAATTGCTCTTCGTTAAGGGGATTGTTTGAGGTTACAGACAAGGCAGACCAAGGTATTTGAAAATGACACTGTGGCAGCTGAGTCATATGAGGATGTCTCTCTCTTTGACCATGTGTTTGTCACAAAGATACATGTGAGGCCACGTTGTAGGTGTCCCTTATAGTTTTGAGTTTCAAAAACTTGTGTCCTGAAATAGTCTATGACTCACCTGTATCTGCAGTGCTTGCCCTTGTGACCAGAGGATTTTATTATTTTAATGTCCTTCTAACAGAGCTGCCAGCAATTCTTCTTCGGAGTGTCTCATTTGTCCAAAATGCAGCTGTCTGCTTCCTTGCTGAAGTCAGCAACTGTGCCTGTTCTGCTGTTACACTGACAGATTGCCTGTAAGCTGCTCCTTTGTTTTTTGAAGACCTTAATGGACATGCCACTTGGTTTTGTTTGTTTGTTTCTTTTTCTTTGAGCCTTGTGCTTTAAGGTTTGCCTTCTAGCAGTGTCAGAACAGTAAAGATCCTGAAGCTGTACTTTGTCCTCTGTGGCTTCTAGGAAATTAATTTCTCTTCAGCAAAAATGAAAGGAATTGGTGTATTCTCTCTGCTCTCTGCCTTACACTCTTCTGCATCTTTCCNTGCTGTTACACTGACAGATTGCCTGTAAGCTGCTCCTTTGTTTTTTGAAGACCTTAATGGACATGCCACTTGGTTTTGTTTGTTTGTTTCTTTTTCTTTGAGCCTTGTGCTTTAAGGTTTGCCTTCTAGCAGTGTCAGAACAGTAAAGATCCTGAAGCTGTACTTTGTCCTCTGTGGCTTCTAGGAAATTAATTTCCCTTCAGCAAAAATGAAAGGAATTGGTGTATTCACTCTGCCTTACACTCTTCTGCATCTTTCCACACTGAGGATTGACGAATGCACCACGTAGTTTAAATGTAAAACTTGTGCTTTATTCACACTGCAAGTCTTCGACAGAGAGGCATTTTTAAAAGAGCCATTACATTTCATAATTGTAGTGTAGGCTGGAATAGTCCTTCAGGATAAGAGCATGGGGTAACCAGAACTGCTAGTTTAGAAAAGAGGCCATGAGAGTCAACTTTGACCCAAGTTTGCAAGAGGCAGAGCGCAAAAGTGTTACTACACGTGGGTGTTAGCCTGAGAACTTGGAACTTCTGGAAGCATTCTATTCTGAGAACAATTCAGGGTAATTTTAGAACATGTAGCTCTTTAGGAGAAACAAAGTACTTCTGTAGTATTTTGTTTGACTGAGCCGGTACCAGTCTGAGGGCCTGGTTTGAAGGGGACTCCGAAATGTCTTATCTTAGGGCAGTCAAGATTTGTGATTCAGTTATGCTTGATTGTTCAGTAGATGAGCAGGTAACAGCCACAGTCACTGTCACCTTTATAGTTTTCACACCAGGTAAAGAGAGTACCAGAAGTGCCCACTGCCTTTCATGCTTTTTTATCTCCTGCACTTCAGTTCCGTTCCTGCAGGCTTCTACTGAAGCTTGGAAGTGCCTCAGGCTTCCTAGTGCCTAGACTGTGCTATCATGAAAAGCAAATGAGAGTAGAATAGCATTTGAATAGCCATGACTTCCAAGTTTAAAACAGGAATGCTGAACGCCAAGTTTGACAGCCCTTGGGAATTTGGAGGTAAACCTCTGAACCACATTGCTTTTGGGGAGGCTGGCATCGTCATGTTGGTTTAACTAAAACCTGTAAGTCCAGCGCCTGCTAGGTGCCCCTGTTCTGCAGAGCCAGGAGCCCAGTTCTCTTCTAATTAAAATTCAGGCTTCAATCTGAGTGAAGATGAGCCGGAACAATTTTCTTATTTCCTTTCTTCCTTTTCTTTAATATCTGTGCTACATTTCTGTTTCATTTACTCTCACGGGGTCTGTTCAGAGCTGAAGCAGATGGGTGGCAATCATGGGATCCCAGACGTGCATTTTGTTTGTAAATGTTTCCAAGTGACCAGAATTGTTTATTGCTTCAGAGTTCTACTGCAGGAGTTCCTCCACTCGG
>VYZQ01026998.1:68566-85234 GCA_013400655.1 Mystacornis crossleyi | reverse complement strand
TGCATTTTGTTTGTAAATGTTTCCAAGTGACCAGAATTGTTTATTGCTTCAGAGTTCTACTGCAGGAGTTCCTCCACTCAGTTTTCCCTTTAGGAAGAGGAGAATCAAACTGCTTGATGCACAGCTGAAGGATACTTTCTTTGGCAGTGGAACTGTACCCACTGAGAGGACCACGGCAGGTTGAGAGACTGACCATATTTTGAACGTGTCACCTATTTCTTTGAGCTGTGAGTAACCTCCTGAGGGGTGACATACTTACAAAAGTAGCTCTGCATCTTTTTTGCCACAAGCACAGCCTTGCTGAAAATAGATTCCTCAGGATCCTGAGGAAAAGCAAAAGACAGTGAGTGCCACTGCTCGGAGCCCCTCACACCATCCACGGCAAGAATAAAACCCACAGCGTATGCTCAGCTGCTGGTACCAGCTGTTACATTCATTATAGTAATTGCTACCATTAGTGTGCTATTAATATTTCTCTACAAAATCGTACAAAAAATCAAATGAAAATGCAAAGTCTGCTCCGTCTGCAACCATTTGTGTTCTTTGTGGGTCAAGTCACACCAGCCACAACTTCTAACAGTGCTGTTGTCCTCCAAAAAAAAACAAACCAGTTCTTAGGAGGAGCTTCATTTCCCTATGAAAATTACTTGTGCAACTTTCATTTTGTGCTGGAGGAGAAAGGCAGCATGTACTTTTGGGAGGGCAAAGGTGTAGCAACTGCAGGATCTGCTTGCCTGTTGCAGCAAATCTATCACCGTGCAACAAGCAGCAGGAAGCTTTCTGGACCTGTTCTGCCTTTGGTGTAGCTTTGTACTACCGGGAGACCCTGGAGTCGGCAGCAAATGAATATCCCTTTTACCAAAAGGGATATCCATGGCTCTTTCTGAATAGGTGGTTTACCCTCCGGGCTGGAGGCAGCATGCCAAACCACCCTCAGATGTGTCCTTGGTGGGGATCTGAGGTAATGTCATTCTGACAGTTGTGATGTGCTCCTATATCAGCTCTTCATCATGAACATATTCCTAGATCCATTGTGGAACACGATTTTGCCTTTTTTTGGTGGGGTTTTATCTTCCCTGTCTCTTATTTTTCTCCATTTCTTTGGGGAAATTCTCATCTATGAAAGTGCCGTTGAGTCAGCACCTTTCAGCTTATGAGTGCCAGCACTTGACAACAAGTAGCTGAAAAAATGTGTTCATTTCAATTTTCTTTTTCATATGAAATTTAACAATGGAGAACATTGCTGACCTAAATGACATGTTCATATAAATGCTGAATGTAGCTGAGAAAAGACTAGGTAATTTTTCTAGTTCACCTCACGAGAAAATGCAAAGTACCAGAGAAAGGTGCTGTATTGGTGCTTTGTGGTCTAAGCCGCTTTCCACTGCTGTGGAAAAAATGATTGATCAGAAGTATATCGGAGGTAAATATTAATTACTTAGTGATCAGTAAATGACTCAGGACCATATCAATACTGTTGTCTGCTGTGGAATGCATATGCTAATGCTGCATACATATGTCAATAATATGGACTAGTTCATGGTGGCTCTGCATTTGGGTGTGCTTGTGCTCTCTTAAGCCTGTCCACTTACAGGGAAAATACTTCCAGCACTCCATGTTGTACAGAACATATGAAAATCAGAATTCTAAGGCTAAAGTGCATGAGGCAGATCAAAATAGCCTCAATTTATTTGGGAACAGGATGGCTTTTAAAGCCAGTGCTGCAGCCTTGGAGAAGCACGGCATGACTTAGAGATGCACGGGCTGCTCGGTGGAGGTGCCATTTTCACAGTGCTGCAGCTCTGCTCGGAAGCATTAAGAAGCAATAAGCGTAATTTTATTTCTTTCAGCTTCCCAAGATGATTGGTGCCTGCTTAAACAGTGGCTCCTCCTGCACCGATAGGTGTCCATCCTTTATTTGGCAGTGATGTGGGCAGGGCTACTGTCTTGCCGAAGCGAAGCGTGGGAAAGTGCCATTCTCACACTCTTTTCACGCTCTTCTCCTCGCTGCCTGGAGGGCAAAGGATAGGAAAGCTGGTTCTGGGAGTTACCTTCTTCCTTATGCTGGATTCCCCCTCCATCCTCACCCAGTGTGAGCTTGCTCACCCTCCGGGCTCTGCGAGAGGGAAGTTGTTTGCCCATCAGATTACCCGACTCTACAGGAATTTCAGGCACCCTCTACAGAAGTGGAGGAAGGCTGTACTCAAGGTGAACTCTAATCTCGGACTAGACCTGAGTATATAATTTGTCCCAGCCAAAAGGCAATCACTTCAAGGAGAAGCAAAATATAAAATTTGATGGATTTGAAATGAAGGCAGTTTATTCCAGAAGTGTCATACATAGCCCTGATTGAAGCAGCAAGGTTTGGGGGAGACGCTGGTTAAGTTTTAGCAGCTCATCATTGATACTGCGTCTGTCATGTTTTATGATGACTTACATAGAATTACAGAAATAATGGACCAAGCTCCCAGCTGATGTAAATCTGCATTGCTCACTCTAACTCAGTGAGGTTCTGCTAGGCCCTTTGCAAATCTGGAGTTGTATTGCAGTTTTTATTGTTACACACAGTATTTTCCCTGCTTGCAGAGGCTTTGCAGTATGCATTTCAACTAATATAGACAACGTTGATAAGTCCATCTGAATGCAGAATCTTCTCTGCACATTAATAACATGAATTCAGTCTCACCAAACGAGAGATAACTGGCCTTGCATTGCTAATGCAATTAAAACTACTGAAGAGATCTTGGTATAGTATTAGCTCTTAGTACTGCAGTTCTTCCATCAAAAATGTAGTAGGATGTTTATGCTGCTACAGAAAATTCAGTTCTATTAATTCCCAAGTTGCATCCCTTCCATGTGAGAATGCCCATCAATTTGTCCTTATGATTTCTGCTGCCTACTAATATCAATGTGCAGTGTCGTATGATCCAAGACGTTGAACTGATCTGCTCATTTGCAAAATGACATTTGACGTGACCTCTGTTTCACTTCTGTCATTATATTTTCATCCCACTTCTTCCTACAGTTTGTTGATCTGAGCCAGGAATGTGGAGCTTGATTTCCAGGGCACTGCGCTTCTGAAATGTGAGGGGACAGAGACACTGTCAGAGTCACCCCTGACTGGGAGTAAAAGAAGGAAAAAAGGGAGTAAGATTAACAAATTGGCCTGAAGGGGAGACCTGAATATGTAGTGGTGTGCCCTGCCAGCCTTTCTTCAAATAGATCATGCAGGTCTTAAATCCAAAGCCTGTGTGCCAGCAATCTCAGACAAAGAAATTGAAAAGCTTTGGGCTCAAAATCTGATTTAAATTTAAACCATAATTGATTTCTTTTCTCATTTTGATTTTTATGAACAGATGGACTATAGCTAGAAGTTGCCCTTGAGGAGTCTTTAAAAATGTAGTTCTGTGAACTGTTTCCCTGAAGATTGATACAGCTGCTATTTCTTCAGCTATCTCTGAATCATCCTCAATTACTATACGTCTTTATAAAATAATTATAGGTTTTATCCAGGAACTGAGCTTGGCTCTGTACTTTTCATAAAACACTCATGCAGAGCTGGTTAGCAAAAGAGATGATTTAACCCAAGTTTTCAATTGTTTAGCTTTGAATTTTATTCTCTTATTCAATGTTTTGCTATTATGTAGAAGCTATATTTTCTTGAAACTGAAATGGAAAAGGTTTTGGCTGCTCTATCCATCTCTTTACACTTACTAATTTGTCTGTCAGAGTAAATCACACACAGAATGAACTTAGGAGTTATTAGTTCAGATGAAGCTATTCTGACTCAAACCAATAAATAAATTATGATCTTGCCCTGCAACATCTCCGCTTGTGCAAACATGGGTCCACACTTCCCCTTTCCCTCTGCGTGTATAATGGGGAAATATTTGGTAGAAAAAGATTAATTTTAAATGCAAGACGAGAACGAACTGAATGAAACTACTTGGCGTTAGCTCTGGATGACAGGGTGATGGAAGTTGGGGGGTAGTCACGAGAAAATGTCGTATGATGGTGCAAATTTAATTCACAATTTCATCTGGTCCTTGCCGCTCGGCACCTCCAGATACATCTTTGACAATGTCTCGGTCGATGACAGAGGGGAGGGCAGCAGGTGAAACCTCTGAGACAGTCAAATGTCCAGGCAAGACAGTTCCTCACACATTAAGGCTGGCAGGTCTCTCCCCTCAGGTGCCCTAGGACATTTGGGCTAGAAAACATTTTGCTGAGAAAATGTTTTGCTCCCTCTGCACCTTCCATTTTTTGCTACCCTTAAGGACATCTTTTACTCATGGCAGAGATTGGGTGAAAGTACCAATCTTTCTTCTGGAGAAATGTGAGGAATTAGGGAACCATATAGCTTCCATGAGCCTTTATATAATGGCACACTGGGGATTGTTCTTATTTTAAGGTGAGTTAGTGAAGTTATAGATTATCAGAAGTGCTGTCAGTAAAAGAGATTTTCAGCTCTGTAGAAGTTGTATCTCCATCTTTGTTTTCTGTATTATTTTGATGCACATAACCTGTAATTTACAGGCTCTGCTGAGGAGGATTGCATGTGCTAATCTTTTGCCTGGAGGAATTGTCAGCTTGTATCTCACTGAAATGAAGAATGGAAGGCGTCTAATCCCTAGCTTGCTTTCAGTCCAGTATGCCCAGCGGCTGCTGCTGGAATTTTGCAGGGTTTCTTAATGGTAGTTGCAACTTCCAATGGGATGTGTTTGGAATAACCTCTGGTTTCTGGTATTTCCAGTATCTTTAGTACCTCAAGACTGGGTGTTCAATAGGCATATCAGTGATGTGGCCTTCTTAAAAACCTCACAGATTTTAACTTACTTAAATTATGATGGCTTACAAGTTCATCTCAGGATAAGTGATTTAATTTATTTTCCATGTTTGCTTTTTGTTTGTTTGTTAATTTTGCACAGCTCGTCCTCCAAATAATGGCACTGCAAGGGCAGACAAACACGTGTGGGGGCTGTCCTGCATCACACTCTGACTGCCTTGTGTATTTATGCTGCTAACATTGCATAAGGAAAGAGAGACCTAAGGGCGAGGTGACTTGTTCAAAATCACATAATCAGGTCCTGGACTCATTCAGCTGAAATCCAATCTCATGTGCTCCTGCAATTAAATTGCAGTTTGCTGCCTCTTTTGATGCTTTGCTTTGATGCCTGGAGTTCTCTTACTCTTCAGGGACTACAGGTGTTCATAGCACTACCTTTTTTCATGAATATTTTCTTTTAAATAAAGGGGAGATAGATTGCTTCAGAGATGTAGCTGATCACAAGATATTAAATGTAACTCAAGCACCTTTGGAAAGAAATGTGTGATGCTGAAAACCTAGCATTTTAAAAGATAAATATATTGAATCTGTTCTGCTCTTGAGACTGCAATTGAGACTGAGGCACATCTCCCTCTGTACCTGCCTAGAATTCACTTCATGTCAGTGGGGAATGAAAATAAGTTATATTCAGTGACTCAAACCATTGATTGATAGGTGTTAAAAGAGCCCAGACTTTCCATTTTAAGTTTGATCAGAATGTGCCTGTGTCATGTAAGCAGGCAGGAGTACTCATACCACTCAATATTTTTTACAGCTGCTATTCTGCAGGAGTAAAGTACACGGATCTCAGGGTAGGGGTAAGTGCACAGAGGCACCCTCTGTTTTACAGTCACCCTAAAATCTCACTGGTGAACAGCGAAGTTTTGTTAAGCAGGATGCCAATATGAAAGCCTAAAAGCTTTCCAGTATTCTTTTTCTTATTTGTATAAGTCAAAGGTTTCATTTAGAGGAAAATTACATTCTCTGATTCTTCCAAATATTTGAATTAATGAAAAATTTTCTCTAAACACCCAGAGTTACTTGCAAATAATTAAAAGTTGTATAAGGGAAAGATGGCACTTACTGAGATTAGGAGATCATGGTATAATACATCTTGAGGCTTGGGCTTTCCTCCTCTTGGAACCCCTACCCTGATCATGTCAGGCTGACCACAGGATACATCTGCGTAAATAATTCCACCAATTCCAATGGAAATTCTGGAAATGTCTATTTGTTGCAAATTCTTTCCTTACAAAACATAATTTTCATCTGAGTCTGTCCTAGAGTATTTTATTTCAATGTAATAATACATTTAGGTCAGTTGAAATGCCTGCACACAACATGAGTAACAAAGGAAAAACCAGGAACTCTTCAAGTGGTTTTTGACAGCTGGGGCAAGCAGCAGGGAAACACGTGGCACTCTGTGAGGCTGGGTACTTTCAGTAGAAGTTAGCACCAAAATACATTTTTTTACAAACTGATTTGTTTTTAGAAGACAATCTGAAGTCAAATCTGCTGTTCAGAAAAACATGCAGTATGTTTCCTCTCAAGTGTTGCTCATTTACCATATGACTGGCATGTGCTGTGCAACAAAATTCATTGCCATGAAGCAGCAAGAAGTTGGAAAATAAGAAAAAAAAGTATCAATACCCACCAGCTGCTTCTGTCTACTTCAGGTGCCACATCCATTGCATATTTAATCTGTGACACATTTCTAATTGACCGACTTACTCCAAGATACTATTACAGTATGTGGTATTTTTGGAGACTTTCCACTGTTGTAGGGTTGTTGTGGGTTTTTTGCCCCCGGCCTGCTGGTATATGGAGCTTTTGTGTGCAGTTTCTGACTGTATTTAGTCCATTAACTCCAATTCTGTCTTTTAGACCTGAGTCTCCTGTTTTGTGTGTTTATTTTTATACAGTTTCCCCCTCTGTCTTGTTCTCTCCTTTTCCACGACCATTTGCCTATTACACCTTCATGAACTTTTTCAATGTTTTCTGGATTGGTTGTGTTTTTTCTGTTTGTCCTTGATTTAACTTCCTCCACTGAGCCTTGCTTTTGCTTTGACATTTCTGGATACAAGCAGGGTCTTCTTAAGCTGGGTCTGGTAGAGAGTTAAATTGGAAAACATGCCAAGAGGCACAGAAGGGAGTTTCTCTAGGTCTGTGTGTCTCAACACGTCTCTCTCACGCTCGAGTACAGTGCAGCACTGGCTGCAAACAGGCTGCTACGTTACCACTCTCCTAATGCAAAGGAAGACAGTGCGGACAAGGATCAGTAAATAGCAAATGTCAGAATGAGGAAACTGCTCAGCATTTCCTGAGGAAGAGGCAGCGCTTTGGGCACAGTGGGTTCTCAAGGACACTGTTAAATTTGGACTCCAAGAGAGGGAGCAGAATCACCCAGCAGGTATAGCAGGAAATATGCATATACATATATATATATATCAGGTATATATATATAAGTTATAGCCTGTGACATCCACTATGTACAACTGCTTCATTATGGCTGCTAGAGGTACAACATGTACATACATTACATGTATATAGAACACAGCTAAATATACTCCTGTTTTCTGGGAAAGGGGCCATCAGTGGTTTTTGAACAGACTCTTAGTAAATGCAGGAAATCTGGTGGTTTTTATAATGCCTTCTTCCCCTCAGCTCTTTCCAATTCCTTCTTGCTCCTCTTCCAGCCAAAGCGTGCTGACCTTCAGAGGTTAACTGTGCTGTCCAGGGGCAGGTGGGACAGTACTGCAGAGACAGAAAAATCCCTTCCTGAAGACCTGAACTTCCGTCCTTCCTGAAGAATCTTAATTCTTTAAATTCAAGAAAATGAGACAGAGCTGTGAAAGGAAGAAATGTAAACTGAGACACTCCCACATTGTTCATGTGGGAATGGGAATGATGGGTGGTACCAGCAGGAGGGCAGTCACAGATTCTGACGTCCCGAGTTGTCTCATGCCCTTTACCTTTTTCCTCTCCCCAGCCCTCTCACTAAATCCAGCCTTGTGACTAAGCTTATGTAATTATTTTTTTTTAAGTGAATGCATCATATCTTTTCCCAATTCAGATCATCTCCCTGCTTTCTTATTCTCCATAGCATTCCTTGTACCTGCACATTCACTGAAGGAGAGTTGCATTGTTCTCACAGTCTCCTTTTGATTTCGTCATAAATAATACATTTTGTGTGAAGCTGGAATCATCCCTTCTTTCAGGCAGGGATAATTTGTATCTTCCAGCACCTGAAGGGGGTTGAAGGGCATGGCTACAATCATGTTACCGATGTTATGACCCAGACTGGAATGACAGTGTTTGGCACATGGATGAAACAGGCACATGAACACAGCTGGAAGGATAGAAGGGAAAATGTGGTATCCACGCAAGGAAAGCCTAACAGGATTTGGCTTGGAAGAAGAGTTTGGAACTGTCACTGATAAGGAGGTGCGAAGAAATCCCAAGGAGTCAAAGTAGCAATTCCTGAGCTGGGTACTAAATAGAATATCTGTAACTGTCTACCTACAGTAATTTCAGAGAAAGTGGATGTTGTCTGAAAAAGGTTTGGGAGGCCAAAAAAGAAGATTGGTTTATACAAAGCAAAATGAACGAAAAGATGTCACACAGTCATCTCCTTGTATAATAATCTGAACCTGTACAGGCTCAGATTATTTTGTATCCATGTGATTTTTATACGGCGTTTACTACAGAGATGTAAACTATTTGACTGATCTTTGTTTTTAATTCTTATCCCAAAATTACATAAGAAGTGTTGCTTTACGTTATCTCCTGCTATCTTTACATTATCTATCTTATGGACGAGAAGTCTCTTTGAAGAACTTAATTTTTTAAAGTGGAACTCTTACTTTAATGCATCAGCAGCCAAAAAAATCCTGCCCTGGCATTCTCCAATGGAAGCTGGGAGCTGCCCGGCAAAGAACTGGTAAGCCTTGACAGCCACGTGACCTGGTGAATGGTCAGTGAAATGAAGCATTTTATAAGAACATGCTGAAACACACAAAAAAGGACTCTTTAGGCTGGACCACATTATTGAATACAGTGTCTCACATTTATCTTATGTTGAACTATTTGGCCACGGCTTCAGTCATCTGTCGAGGTAAAGTAAAAAATTGTGCGCAGAAATCA
Organism: Mystacornis crossleyi; assembly: GCA_013400655.1. Classification (NCBI taxonomy): domain Eukaryota; kingdom Metazoa; phylum Chordata; class Aves; order Passeriformes; family Timaliidae; genus Mystacornis; species Mystacornis crossleyi. The sequence continues at coordinate 76,266 of VYZQ01026998.1, read as the reverse complement.
ATAACATTAATAGCGTTCGCAAACAGAAATTCTCAGCCAGCAGTTTAAGTTAATTTAGTGCATCTGTGTATTTGAAATTATTACCAGTTGCATTAGACTGTAGTTTAGGGAAACACGGAGTAAGCCAGGCTCTCATCTTGTCCTTGCACTGGCAAATATGGAGGACACGGAAAGCGCCTGGCACACGCTACCCAGAATCTAATTTGTATGCGCTGTGGGTGGGTGTTTCGGGGAAGATCAACTGATCATTTCCCAGCTTATCCAGAGGCTTTCTGTACAGCTGCAGCCAAACCAAATAATCTAGCTCTTGCCTCAGTTTATCAACTCTAACGTGAACGTGACATTTTACGGCATTACAAAGATGATGTAAAGCAGTCATACTACGAATAGTGTCACAGACTGGCCAGAAGTGCGGATGATTGCCGTAAGCCAGCTTAATAAATCGCATAAATTCTGAAGCAAAATCGCGTGTTTCCTTTGCAAGACCAAATATGTTTAGCCCATTCTACTGGAAAGAGTGCAGAAGAACAAGAATTTAAATACTTGTTCCTGTGCCTTTTGAAAAGTTTTACTAGCTAGATCATTTTAAAGAAAGCAAATGAAAATAATAACTTAGTACAATTTAATCTTAAATATAATCTGAAGACTTTGAACACTGTAGAATGTTTTCTGGCTATAAAAATGCTCAGCTATTCTAAAGCTAGTTTCCAGTTTTCCAGCTGCTTTGATTCCAAACAAAACCATTCAAATCTTTTTTCTTCGTACAGTGAACTCAACCTCATTTTAATTTGATTGCAGCTCTGTGCTAAAGTGTAATGGAAGGTTAATTCTCTCAAAATCTGAGGCTCTTTTTTTTTTTTTTTTTTTTAATAAACTGACTTCTTGGAGTAATCATGTTTGATGGAAGAAATCTAGAGGGTATAAAATGAGAAGGTCGTTATCGCGATGTTCCAAACGAGCACCTATGGCAAAGCACTTCTGGTTATACTTAAAAGTTCTGCTGGGAGCGTTTCAATTTTCTGGCTCATTGTCAGGTGAAGTTAACAGCTTTTAAGGGCAGATAAGTCACATCTGAGTTTGAACTATCTGTGAAATGGAAACATCCCGAGATTAGGCAGGATTTTGTTTGGTTTTTTGTTTCACTCCCCCACAGCTAAGTATGCACATTGAAAACTAAACTCTCAGCTGGCATAGACAATCTTAGATGTAAAATTTCAATGTTTGGGGTTTGGGTTTTTTTTTTTTTTACAATAACTGGAAGTAATTCCTATGCATACTTTCACTGAACAGCTATGAAGGATGCGGTTCGCTTTAGATTAATCCTGGGGTTTTGCAGTTCTAAGTACAGTTGCTTCCTCGCCATGTTGTAAAGGAAGGACTATTTAATATGAAGAAACAGTTTGAGATTTATCCTTTCAGCAGGATGAGACATGCTACCGTTTGCTAACAGCTGGCAATGATTTCAGCATGGCTCTCCCAGTCTGAGTTGGAAGAGCCTACTTTTGTGCTGGAAGGACACCTCAGGGTCCTCCACACTTGCCATGAGGACCAAGGGAGATGCAATGTGTTCCCCTCTTGCTGTCTGAGTGCAAAATGACTCTTAGCTCAGAGAAACAAAATGAGTAACCGGGAAGTACAGGAGATTCGACTTAGAGCTAAGGCAACACCTTTTGACTGCAACATTGGTCAAACAGCAGGACGGGCTGCCCAAAGAAGCTGCAGAGTCTCCATTCTTGGAGATCATCAGAATTTCTGTGTACAGCTCTGAGAAACCTCTAGGAGTTGGTGTGGCTCTAGGCAGAGGGGTTGGACAAAATGATCTCCAGAACTGAGATTCTTCGATTGCCATCTATCCTGTGATTCCATGAAAACAGAACAAAACAGACAAGCACTCAGAACTGAAAATGATCCTTGTTTCTTAGAAGGCAAAACCAAACCAAAACTGACTTACAATTTTCATGGACAGTAAACCTGCATTTGGTTTCCTATAAATTTAGACCTGTCTTATGGGCAAGGGACATGTACTTTTGGCAGGGGTATTTTTTTGATGAATGTGTCTTTTTTGTTTGGTATTATAACTGCCCTGATTGATATGTAAATAATATAAATGGTTCAGAAAATTCCAAAGAGCATAAGTAATAGAGATGAGAGCAAAATTACAGTGCAAAATTTGGTATAATAATAAATTCCAATGGGAAAAGAAACCTTTTAAAGCAAAACTTACGTGAAATAGTATGCTGAAATGGCGTAGGATTATCCAATTTTGTATTTAAGCACTGTCATAGTAAAATTCACCCTTCATGAACAATCACTTTATGTACCAGGATGGAGGAATCATTAGAGGGCAGTTGAACAGGGAGTTTGAAGGGAATATAGAACAGAATCCGCTTCCAGCGGCCCCACTGGATTTAGGTAATTGTTCAATGGGACAACAGTTCCAAAGATGACAGGAGCTCTCACTCTAGTTTCAGTGACTTTATGGGCTCCAGTCACAGTGTTTTCACCTCTGTAACAGGTTTTATTACTTACACTGGGAAATGAGAACACTGGATGCACCCAGGGTAAGATTTTGAGAGATGCTGAGTGTGTTACAGGATGTGGTACCAGACTGAATTAAAACTTCTTTAGAAGGTGTTGAAAACAGGCCACCATTGTTGAAAGCAGGCCACCCACGCAAGGACAGTGATATATGAGGTTTGATTTCTAGTGCTGGCAAACAGCACTAGAGCTTAACAGCTTTCACTCTTCAAAAGTTAGCATTTTCTCATACTTTCCTATTCTATAGGAATGTGTAGATGTAGGTGTCAGCATGATATTAGCTGTTAAAGAAACTGGGATTAGACAGGATCTCCTGGAGCTAGGCAAGTTCAAACTGAAGTGACTAAAGTGAAAAATTGCGCTAGGTTGCAAGGGAACTCCATTCTGTTACTGCAGAATAGATATTATTTCAGGGTGCTATTGGTAAGTATTTATACTTCGCAGTCTCACAATAAACAAGCAGGAATGTACTTACTGGAATGAGAATAGATGAAATGTAATAAGGAAAGGTGAGCTTTTATGGAGAGAAGGAGAGGATCAACCATGTAAAGGCTGCAATTAGTCTTTCATGCATCAATCTGTTTCCTCCCCAGAGTTTCATCTCCAAATTGTTCACCTTTACCATAAAATTTTCTTGTTACGTTTGAAATTGGAATACCAAAAATAATGTGGGGTTTTTTTTCTTACTAGGGAAACAAGATCTAACCTGGGCTTCTTTCTGTTTAAAGGCACAATGACAGTGAACTTGGCATAAGCCTCATCCAAAGACCACAACAACGAGCAGAATCATCTCTGTCATGTCTTTGCTATTATTGAAGTGTTTGTGGCCAAAACTACCACTCCGGGCTATGATTTTTTTCACTTTTTGAGAGCATTTTCTTATCTTTTGATTTGGGAAAATTTTAACACCCTTACTATCATCCCTGGATTTTATTCTGAATTTGATGCAATGCATTTCAGAACTCACTGCTTGAGAAGAAATGCACTGACCCTGATGAATATTAGCTCATTATACAAAACCTTCAGCTTTTGCATCTGGTCCTGGTTAATTCCACAGTTTGATTTTCAAACAGGCAAACAAAATATCTTCACAACTGATCTGAGCTTTATGCAGAAAAATCCATGATCGTTTTTAGGGACTCCAGGTTTTTAAGGAGTACAGATAAATATTATTTGGTGTGGTTTTACTTCAAATATTATTGCTTGATTCTAGATACATTGGAATGGAAAAATCTAAACACAACTACTTCTGTAGCCATGCCAGCACAAACACATCCTTCATTATTCCTCATCAGTTGGAGCTTAAAATTAGAAAAGCTCAAGCCAGTAAATTAAAGCTCAGAATATTTACACATTTATGCCAAATCTGTTCTGTTTGTGCTACTGTAAGATTTAAAAGGCTAGATAGAAGTGTTTCTGCACTGTGCTTGAGCTAACCCAGAGGCAACAAACTGGCAGCTTTTGCCCTTTTAAGAGGCCTGAAAAGTAAAGATTGTTTTAGTCTCTCAAATGTCTTTCGAATGGGTTAGGGAACTGTGAATTAGGATGTGTGTTACACCCCAGCATAAACCCTGGATGGGTTATGGAGTTCATTACTATACTTTCCCTTTCCTAAAATCAACCTTTTTCCAGGTCAGCTAAAAAGCCAAACGAGGCAGGAATTTAATTCAATACATATTCTGAGCCTGCTGTAGCAGCTCTGAGGTGTAGGAAACCTAAGGCACACAACATGCAGGCCTTTCTGTCTGCAGCACACAAGCTCTGAACAGTGCTGTGCTCAGCAGTGCAGGTGTAACAGTGGGCCTACATAGAGAAAAAAAACCAACGCTATGGACTTTTTCAACTTCATGTATACATTTACTACTTTTATTTTTTTTTAATGGGCTAAACAATAAAAAAAAATAATTTCCACATCATGGGAAAATTAGACTTAAAAATAATGTGTCTGTACATTTAGGAAAGAGCTTACATCTGTTTCTTATTTTACTGCTTTCTTCAGTTCTCCAGACTCCCTTTCAACAGTGCTTCTGCTTTGATGTCTTGCTCTCCACCCAGATTGCCAGAAGGCTTTTAGTTGCAAATGCAGGTGTTTTCAACTGTTAGCTACAGTTGTGTTGTATTATTCATCACCTCAATATAAAAATGTATTAGTGGGACACTTATTTTACACAGAGGACAAAACAGGGATAATTGGAAAGATGGCAGACTGCGTGTAGATGAAGATGTTGCTTAGTGAGACATGTTTGGCCATGGAGGAGACAGGTTTACATCTGCATTGCTGCTGTTTCGTGTATCAGTCCTTGAACCTTTAAAGCACTGTTTTTCTAACAGACTGCCTTGCCCATCAGGCTGCACCTGAAACTAATTAAACATGGGTTTTGAGAAGCACAGCTCTATTCACAGAGAGCACCTAGAAATCATCGATGTATGTCAGGTTTATTTGTTACATGCTGGTGCTTTTTCCTGGGTTTTGCTTTTAGCGTTTGGGGAAACCTGCATGTATGAAGCCAGGTCTTCCCTGAGCTGCTGAGAACTACTAGAGATGCTAGTGAATGGATCTGCACCTCAAGGGCAATCTTGAGGCTTGTTACACTGTAAAATGAACACCTCAGTCCTCCTCCTGGCAAGGATTTCTCCGTGACACTTGCCCTGTCATTCAGAGATAGCTCTGTGTGCCACACAGACAAAGCAGAGGGGCATCCAGAGAAAGCTGCTGAGCTGTGACCCTGCTCAGAGTTAGAGATGTGCAGTAACCCTGCTCTTAACGCTGCCAGCTGCAGAGGGCTGGGATTCACCTTTCCACTCCACTCACCTGCTTCAGAAATGGAGGCAGAGCGTTGCTGGGGAGAAAGAACCAAAGCTGGACAGTGAAACTGTATAAAACATATTTACCAAAGATGGTAAAGGGATGAAGGAGAATCAGGGTGGTGGAGGATGAAGAAAGGGGTTGGGGGCAGAAGTAAGCCATTCAAAGCAGATAAAATGCCAGAGAATTGTTTTCCCCTTCTTCCCGTAAAATAGTCCTGATCCTTTTTCTCCTCTGTCAAGATTTCCCTAGATGGGCGTTATGCTCTGTGCATGCCCATCTTTCAGGGCACCCTGGAGTCTCCCATTTTGAACACCCTCTATGCTCTGTGTCTGTGATTACAAACATGGGCTTGGGCTGTTAAATGGCAGCGGAGCACTTCCATAGTTTGTATCACTCCAAAGTTCAGGGGCATCTTTTTGCTATGGGTGCATTTGCTTATCTAACAAACTTTACATTTATGGTTTTTTGAAAATAGATATTCTAATCATCCATCTTGAAAACTTTTGTCTCGGAAGACATGAGGCTCTTCTTTCATCTTTCATCTCTTCCACGGAAGCCTCACTGCTTAAAAAGCACGCAGCTTAGTACCAGGAGATGGGAATCTCTCCTCAGCCGCCTCCTCATGCTAATAACTCTGCCAGGTGGTGGTGAAGCCCGTTGTTTTACAGCTCCAGGTTGTGCCTGACTGGAATGGAGAGAGGTCTGTTGAATCCAGTGCCTGACAGTGGTCAAGAAAGCAGCAAAACATTTTATTGGTATGGATGTGAGAGAATTCTTCCTTAAAAGCAGATCTCATTTGGACTTCTGGAAAAGGTTTAAATTCTGGTTTCTGGATTTAAATAGCCTCTGAACAGTTCATGACAGGGAGGAATATGATAACATTTATGCTGCCTGCTAAGCGTGCCATCCTCTGATGACTCTGCTGGTTTCCTGGGCCAGCCATCATCTTTAGTAGTGAATCCAACTATGGAGTTATGTTGCATGAAAAAGTATCTCCTTCAATCTGTTTCTAATTTGCTAAATTATAATAGCCTCCTTGCTTTTTATAAACCCAAAATGAGGGTTCTTCTTCTACGGTTCTACTCTACCATTTCTAGGCGCATTCCTCAAAACTCCCCATCTCTATTTTCTTAGGTGAACAGTTTTTCAGTTTTTCCTTTTTTTTTTTTTATTCACTCTCTGCTCAGATGTATCATCTTTCCAGAGCCTGAATCATGCATCTTTCCTTTTAATTCTCCAGTCCTTGTGCTGGGATAACCTGTACCATAGCCTTCTTCCGCGTGAGTTCACACATCACGCAGAAGACCAGTGTTGCACTTTGGGGATGGCTTAGTAGGTCACAGCTGCACATCTTGGTCACTAAGGCGCCCCTCATTATCTTAGCCTTTCCAAGGTACAGTGAGAGCCACATTTAACTCTTTGGTTGTTTATTTCCCAATGCCTGTTTGGGGAGAAAAGGTGACTTCAGTTAAGTGATAAGTTTTCTTTAAATATCTCCCCCATATGCAGTACAAATGTTACCTACAACAAAACTTGTGAGATACTAGGGGCCAGACTGGCATTGTTGAAAGCAAATAGAGATAGTATTTTTCATTAATCCTTATCTTTCACAATTTTTTTTTGCTCAGGTCATGTTTCTTCCATGAAGTCGGAACAGTTTCTATAAGCTTATAATCTGACATGGGATTTACATGGTTTAAAAGGGCTTTACTTCTGCTGTGGCTGTAGAGCTGGAGCAGAGCTGGTCTTGTTGGGCTGAGAGGATGGTGGCCTGTAATATACCTGTGTAGCGAAAGGTGGGCTCCTCGGGGCGCCATGACTGTGCTCTGCTCTCAGCCAGCCTCAGCTTTCTACCGTGGTTTTCCCAGGGGAGCTGCCGGCGCTCGCGGCCGTGCCAGGGCCAGCAGAGGCAGCTGCGGCCACCAGATCCCTAAAGCTCTCATCACCGCAAGGCATCAGTCCGCTGCTGACAAACCGAAACCATGCGTTTCCCTTAAGGGCCGCGTTTAGCTCTTACTAACAGCCCCCAGGCCGTGGTTCCTCGACCATTTTAGGTTGAATTGCTGCAACTCATACATTGTGGCGGTGGGCTGGGCTGTGAGAAGCCTGCGTGCATGCTGCGCTCTCCTCGCACCTCTCCCCGCCCCGGTCAGGCGAGGGCTGCCCGGCCAGCGCCCGACTCGTGGCTCGGTCGCTGCCGACGCCAGGGCGGGTTCTGCCAGGCTGTGCCGAGCCGAGCGCATCCCGTGCCCGTTTCCCGGCGACCGCGCCGCCCGCAGATGCCCATCGGCGGCGCGGCTGACGGGGCAGGGGCGGGCCCGGCTCGGAGGGCGGCTCGGCTCGGCGCGGCGCG